>JALHBU010000160.1:193623-261141 GCA_024340005.1 Tolypocladium tropicale | reverse complement strand
CTTATCGAGACTAGATAAGTATAATCGGTATTATAATTAGTTAATCTAAGGTAAGTATTTTATAATATATTAATAAGCTATTACTAATTATATTTAGATTATCCCTATATTAAGTATTAGGTTCGCTATAAGCAATAGCTAATTATTCAAAGCGGCTTATACTTTAGTTATATATCAATAACGTATACTTAGTAGGATATACTAGCTTCTTATACGAACTACGTTAAGTAGCTATACGAAGCTTTATATTAATTATCTAGGCGATATATATAGCTTATCTAGGCAATTTAGATATAAGTTATTTATAATATATTAATAATACCTTATTAATACTTAATAGGTATAAGTAATATAATCGTTTAAAAATCGATCGAATATTATAAGCATCAATAACCAGGCAGGCTCTTATATATATCAATACCTCTACCTAGAGTAAGCTTATTCACGTAGATTAACGTTATCGTAAGTCTTTATTAATATATTATCGACTTATTACTAATATATTAATAGTCGAGCGCTAACGTAGCTCTAGAGCCTCTAAGAGCTAATTAAGTTAAGCTACTAACCTAATCCTATAAGACCTTACGACCCTAGGCTCTAGCCTGAATTTTATACCTTCTTCGCTATCTATTCGGAGGCTACGGTCGGTATCTTCTTTAAGCGTACTACGAAGGTTACGAAGCGTTACTAGCCGGTAAGTATTATAAATATATTATTAATACATTACTAATTCTTTATAGCCTAAGCGGTTAGGTAATATAGAGTACTAAGCTTAAAGTTATCTAAGTAAGGGAAAGGCTAATTCAATAAGAAAAGGATTTAGAGAAGCTTAAAACAAGGCGTATACTTTTAGAGTAGGGCGTTAGTATTAGTAAATTATAGGCGTTAAGGCTCTTAGAAATAGATTAGGTAGCTAGAGTTAATATATTATTAATATATTACTTATTTATTACCTCTCTCTATATAGTAAATACTTTAAAGGAAATATAAAATAATATTATATAGTAGACCTTTTTAAAAATTAGAAAAATCAAAACTTTTATTTTAAGTAAACTTTTAAAGCTACTCTAAGGTAGTAAATTTATTCTATAATATATTATAAATATATTATAAATACATTAATAATCTATTTTACTCCTTATCCTCTAGCTCCTCCTTAGCCTCCTTATTATTATCTAGGTTAATAACCTTCTTTAAACTCGCCTTTACTGCCTCCGCTTCCTCCTACTCTATAATAGTAAGATTAATATAAAACTCCTAGATATAGCAATCCTTACTAATTCTTTTAGGGGGGTAGACTAAATATATTATTAATTAATTAGTAATATATTAGTAATGTATTCTAGGTAGACTTACCTAGGTCCTCTTTCTCCTTATACTTAATATAAAACTCTTTAGCCTTAAGATAGTAACGTCTTTTTATTTTAGTAGTATCGATCTATAATATATTAGTAAGTAATTATTAATATATTAATAATATCTTACCTCTTTAATATATTTTCCCTTAGTAATTAAAGGGAGGTCTAAGTTATTATAGTCTTACTATCGGGGAGCAGGCTTCGAGCTACCAGGACCTATCTTAGAAATAGATAGGGTATACAGGGCTTTATCCTCTCCTTTAAGGAATTTTATAAGTTTCGTATAGTATTCTTTAATATATTAGCAATCTATTAACAATATATTTATAAGGTATTAAAAATAACTTACTACTAGCTTTTATAATCTCTACTATTATTATAGCGCCCTTATATACCTCTACTAAATTAATAAGCTTATAGCAGTTTTTAATATATATATAGAGATTATTAGTATTCGAGAATTTAGTATTCTAAGAATAAATTAACAATATATTAATAATATATAGTAGGTACTTATATTTATATAAAGATTCTTACTAGATACCGTAATACAGTAGAAAACTTCTCTATAAAGAATTTAGAGCTTTCCGTCCTATAATATATTAGAATAAGTTATTAATATATTAATAATAACTTACTACTTAGGACTATAGGTAGATATTAGGCTAGCGTAACTCGTTAACGCCCTAGATATACTCGAGGTAGGCAGGGTTATTCTTAATAACTATACCTTTAACCCGAGGTATTATAGGAATAAATTATTAATTAATTATTAATAAATTAAAAATAAATTGTAATAGGCCGGCGGGGGTATTAATATAGAGAGTTAAAGTAAAAGGTAGATTATTAGTAAATTATTGATAAAGCTAACCTAACCCTAGCTCCACCTTTTCTACGGCGCGGCCAATCACGTGCCTTGAGGCTGGGGTCAGGTCAACTTTTTTCCGCCCCACTAATTGCCAATTCCAGGTACCTGGGGTCAGGTCAGCTACGGCACCTGGGGTCAGTTTGTGTATACCCACCGCAATGTCAGCCCCAGGCCAACCAAGAGCAGGGTCCAGGGTAGCTCCAGGTTGTTCTGCTGGATGGTTGTCACGGTGACCTCTTGGGCAGGCCGCGCACTCTGGATAACGCAAGACTGGCAACGCACTCGAGGCTGTGCCGCTCATGGCTCGTCGATGTGGGACTCTTGGCCGTCGTGGAGAACCCCAACTGCCAAGAGATGTGCGATTTCGCATCGTGCGATTCCGCACCCAACGCAGCCTGTGGAACTCGGGGGTTGGGCTCGGTGGAGATGGAGAGGAGTCTACTTGCTGCTACCCCCATGATCGATCTTTGTTTGCTGATGAGAGAAGCTATCGGCGCAAGAAGCTCGATCCCTTCTCACGAACGACGTCCTATCCGGTTCCAAGGAGCCGTCGCATATCGAAGAGCAAGATGGCGAATCCATATGGTGGATGATGGGGGAGGACTTGCGAGGGGGCTGCCTGCAACGGGCAGGCCACTCTCTGAGTAGGTGCCTTAGACCAAAATGCTGTGTCTAGCCATTGTCGCCCGGGAAAGAACATAGGATGGAGTGAATATCCGCCGCGAGCAGGAGGGAGCAGGTTGGCGCGTTCGCACCTCTCCTTCACTCTCTTGCCGTGTCTCCAAAGTCCCGACAAACCGACGACAATCTGGAATTCTTTGTGGCTACTCCGATCTTCTTCCCGACTCAGTCAGCGCCTCTTCAACACAGTCATTTATCCCATTGGACTCCGGCGATCTCAACATCTTTCCCCTGCATCACCATTCACATACGTTCCAATCGCCTGCATCAGGGACGGCAGCCCGGTCCAACCTCTGCAAGCTACTGTTCAGGGTGAGATCATCAACGATGAATTGCTCCCGGTCAATGATGACATTTCTGACGAGCTTGGCGCCCTTGGTGCAGCCGACATCCCTCCCGAAGAAGTCAACGAGCCCTCTTACGCGAATACAGTTATCCGCCTCGCCCAAGAGAACGGCGCCCGCAGTGACACAGGCATGAATGGAACCAACGGTCACTCCCAGGCCGACGGCCAAGTAAATGGGAGCTATGGCTATCTTAATGGAGCCAATCCTCCGCTCAGTCAAGCTCAGTTCCAATTTCAAGCGTCGTCGATTCCGCCAGGCATTGCCATTCCGCGAGACTTCCCCCTCAGTCCAATAGTCGGTTACGTATGGACGGTAAATGGTCTAGACCCTCTATTGACGAGGCCTGAATGGGTCCGTATGCCGCTGGTAAACGGAAGTAGAGACTCTGCGCAAGCGCGACCAAACACGAACGCAGCGTCTGGAGGGATTGGCCAGGGAAACGCGGCCCAAGGCCCGGTTCAAATGCCACATGTGTTGGTGATATTGAATGGCCTGCCGGCCGTTGGCAAGACTACCATAGCCCGCGCGCTGCGGCAGGAAATGGGGCTAGACGATGGTATCCTGGACCAGGCGGAGTTGACGGGAATCGTGCCCGAGGTAGAGGCTTCGCCGATGTTGCGCGAGAAAATTTCTCGCTTCATCGTGCCCGAGCTGGCTCGTCTTGGGAATCAAGACCTCATCTTGACCACATTTCTCACCGAGCGGCCCGACGACATCGCCGCGCTGCGCGAGATCGTCGACGAAGCTGATCAACAAGCAGCGGGAACTGTCTACATCAACCTCTCCGCGCAATGGTCAACATTGGAAAGGCGCTTCTTGCGCGATAGCGAGTTGCGCGAAGCGGAAGACAGTGTGGGCAAGTTGAAAGATTTGAATGTGCTGAGGCATCTGTACCACTCCGAGAGACTTTGCCATTGCGGCCACTCCTTGAACGACAAGGGGACCGTGGGCACATGCGTTGTCAACACCGAAGTTGAAGTGAGAATGATTTCGGACTGCGTTTGTGGGATGGTGCAACAGATGAGGTCGCTCGTGACGCGGTATCCAGCGCTGCCAGGTTGGAATTGACCACGCGAGCTGGCGGTCTGGCTGCCGCGAGGTGAACGCATGTATAGGTGTGAAGGGAGGAGAATAAGTTAAGAGTCTGGGATGGCGGTTAAGCTCAATTGGACAGCATCGGCAGTCAAGCAACAATAGCGCAACATTAGTCAAGAGTAGTACATTCGTCTTAGCAATGACAGCGTGATTCTTGGCTTTTGCATGTAATCAGTATTCATTTTCGACACCGGCCAGGCCGTTCCAGATTAGCACCTAAATTGCGTATTTACAATATGTCATATGCCCCAAGCTCGTCCCAAATACGCCCGGCATACGAGCACGCTAGCGGACCAAGTACGCAGTCCTTGTCCTATAATATGTCTTCCAGCTCGGTTGCTGCTCGCGAATAGTGCACCGTCAGGCTGGAGCATGATGAGGCTCGTTTCGACGGCGCTGATTACAGTCGTCGTCAAGTTGACATCTGGCCAATCACAAGGAATTGAATCAGCGCTGGTGGACTGAGCTACGAGCACGGCGCCCTATCTTCCAGAACACGGCAGACGAGTGAGTCATTCGAGGGCGGTCTCCAAAGGGCGCGATAGCGAACAATTGAAGCGTGACACGGCGACAGCATGGAGCCCTGACCCAGGCGAAGGCGACAATCCTCGCCTGCGGCTCCATCTGTACATAGATGCCGTTCTGCACACACTCATCGGAGAAGCTGACAATATACCTGTGGCCTTTCAGTACAACCTGGCGAATTCATGCAACGATCCCAGTGGCTTCACGATGGAAACGAAATATCACATCAGCGTGGTCCAGGACGCCACAGCAGTCGAGATGCACCTCACTTCACTGAGGAAACTACTTCAGCACTGCGTTAACGATGAGCCGGCGGCGTCTTCAATTGGCTTCCTTGCGCCGCTCTCCGACCACGGCGCCGAGGAGCACTGGCTTGAATTTTTTCCGGCCGTCATTTCCTCGAAGGCAGATGCTATACTTCTCGTTGCGACGGAGGCCGAAAGCGACGAGATAGTGGCTACAGTGCAAGTCATCCAAGCGGCTAAGGAAACGCACAGGTATAAGGGTGAGGTGAAGAAGCTCCTGGTTCACCCAGCACATCGCCGGGCCGGCCTCGGTCGGATGATGATGCTGAAGGCAGAGGAACTGTCCAAGAGCATGCTTGACTTGGAAATGCTGGTTTTGGATACCATGACGAGGTCTCCTGCAAGAGACTTTTATATCAAGCTGGGTTGGAGGGAATGGGGCATATGCCCAGAGTACGCCAAATCCGCCGATGGAACAAAGGCAGACTGCAGCTTCTTCGTCAAGATGCTGGCGTCCACATCACGAGATACTTCTCGCCACAGCACAGTCCCAGGCGAACCCTAACAGGGAGGCATTGGAACTCCCGAGAAGAACCACTCGACTTGGAACCCGCCGTCGAGACACCCCCAGACGGGCCTACCCGGCCGCTCCGCAGCCCACAACCCTTGAGGGAACACTTCAAAGGTTGGAACTTGACCATTTCAAGTGTATTCTCAACTTCGGAATATACTTTTACTTTCGAAGCATAGCCTCCCCCATTCCTTCTCCAGTCATTTCTTCGATGTATTCTTCATCCAATTTATCGGGGTGATGGCTCGCCAGTTGGTTGGTTCATCAGGCAGCGTTCTTGGAGATGCACGCAGCATGCCATCACGACCATTCGATGACGGCAAAAACATGAAATTTCATGCCTGGCAACAGGCTTTTCGGGCTACTTATTGCCTGAGCATCCTTTACGAGGAGAATATCATTTCTTTGAATCCGTAGATAAACGACTCGAGGTGTAATTACTCCGTTGGGCGACGAAGGTCCCATGGCGAAGTTCGGACATACGTATTTGCGGCTATCGATAAGTGAAGCTCCGGCGAGCCAAAACCCCACGTCACTCAAGTGTCCGGGCAGGGGCTCTGGGCCTTCGACACCAGCGATCACGAGCTCCGCTGAGCCTCAAAACAAAATGGCGACTCTCTCAGAGGCTGACATGGGCAGCTCTCTCGATATCCGAGTCGAAGACTTCCTCGACGACAAAATTCAGTCGACGGCGGACCTCGACTCGCTCGACGAACTCATTGCCAACGTCGAGACGCAGCGCAACCAGCTCCAGTCGCAGCTCGACGATGCTATACGGGAGCTCGAGGAGGCGCGGGACACGGCGCACAACCGCCAGGGATCCTTGCAGACTCGCATCGACGAATTCAACCAGCTGCAGGACAGCATCGATGCCCGCGTCAAAGTCGCCGCCGCGTCGCAGGCGCCGAGCGAAGCCATCGCCCGCCTCCAAACGCCCATGAAGAAGCTCGAGGCCGTGGATATGGCGCAGAAGTACCTGACGCTGCTGCAGGTCGTGGAGACGTTGCGCGCCGAGGCACGCTCGCATCTGCCAGCCAGCCCCAAGGCCGCGCTCGAACCCTACACCCGGCTGAAAGAGATGGCGATCAAGCTGCGAAGCGTGCAGGGCGGCGAGGGACTGCATCTTGTGGACCACGTCGAGAGAGTCACGGACACCCTCTGGAACGAGATGAAGAAGACAATGTCGGCCGAGTTGGACGCGGTGCTGAGCAAGAGGCACTGGCCCCGCGTCGACCCTCAGTCCGAGATGGACGAGGACTGGATTGCGTGCGTCGAGAAGCTCCTTGACCTCCAGATGCCTGAGATTCTGCACAGCACCACCGTGGTCTCGCTTCTGCCCTTTGACGTCATGGCAAACATGTTCGTGGCCGAATTTCGATTTCACTTTCTCAGCGACAAGCCGACAAGCAGTCTGCAGGCCGTTGGCACCCATTGCTTTCCCTGGTTTTTGACGACCATTGAAAAGTGGGAGGACTTTTTCCGCGACAATCTGGGGCCTCTGCTGGCGGCGAAATTCCATGACACCCCAGTGGCCACGAAGATGGTCTACCTAGACCCTGTGTGTGCTCTGGTCACGGCAATGCTTCCCGTTATGCAAGAGAAAATTCATGCGGTGGCTCAAGAGGCGACCCAGAGCTCTTCTTTCTTCAGCAGCTTCATGTCGCAATTAATGTCCCTGGATGACAGCATCCGCTGGAAATTCAATTACGACGGTGGCAACCCCGACGAGGGATGGGCAGGTCTCGCCGCCGACGTGTTGGACAATCACTTTGACGCCTGGTTCCAGGTGGAAAGAGGCTTCGCACTTGAGCGCTTTGAGCAGACCTTGGAGTCACAAGACGCACGGAAGATTGACTACGACTATGCAATCAACGGCAAGATGAAGCCTACCTTTGCCGCCGTGCGAACCACGGATCTGCTGAGAGGTGTCACCACCAAGTACGAGAGGCTGCGCAAGCTCAAGCACAAGATTCGCTTTCTCACCGACATCCAACTGGACATTCTCGATGCTTACCATGACCGACTGCGAGGGTCCCTGGAGGCGTACCAGTCCATCACCTCGACGCTGGGGAGAACTCTGCATGGGGTCACCAAGGAGGAGATGGCTGCGCTGGAAGGCACGGGCGCCCTGGAGACTCTATGCAAGGTCATTGGCAGCGCGGATCATGTTGCCAACACGCTGGCGGAATGGAGCGATGAGGAGGTAAGGCTTGTCTCCAACTTTAACGCAATACATTCTGACTCTGCCGCCAGTTCTTTGCCGTCTTATGGGAAGAGCTGCAAGCGCGCGACGCGCAACGAAAACAATCAGGCAGCCTCGCTTCCACAGCCGAGCAAGACGGCATTGAGGGTCGCATCCCAGGTACTTCGGGACATGGCGAGACGGGTGGCATTTTCGACGAAACCGTTGCCGCATACACGAGTCGCCGCAAGGCCGCCGAGGAGCTGCTCGTTGGGGCCTTGGCCGACTCCCACTCCAAGGCTTTCCGTGCCTACCTGACCCACGTGCAATGGACAACGGTTGGCGACGCGGCCGTTCTCGGTGAGCCACGCCGGGAAGCAAGTACCTCCTCGTGGACAGCTAGGCTAACGGCATTCAAATAGACGACCCTTCGCAGCTGTCAGTCACTCCAGAGCTGGACGAGCCACTGCGCATCCTGAAACGCAACCTCGACTTCCTGTCCAAGGCGCTCTCCACGGCCTCGTTCCGCCGCGTCTGGCACGACGCGCTGGACAAGCTGCAGGATTCGCTCTGGAGCAGCATCCTCCTGCGGCAGTCCTTCACCACGCTCGGCGCGGCGCAGTTCGCGCACGACGGCGCCGCCCTCTTCGCGCTGGTCGACCGCTACATCCCCGGCGGGTCGTCGACACTGGACACGCTGCGCGAGGGCATGCAGCTCCTGAACCTGCCGGCGTCGGCCGAGGTCGCCAGCGGCTGGCCCGACGGCACCGTCGGCGTCACGCTCAAGGACGCGAGCGACCGGGCCTTCACCAACAACGAGGAGGCGCGCAAGGTGCTCGAGGAGCTCGGGCTCGAGGCGCTGACGCCGGTGAACGCCCGGCACATCCTGCAGAGGCGGGTAGAGAACAACGAGAACGTCGGATGGTAGCCGGGGTCTGGCTCGTGAAATGTCGTTGGTATATATACAGACGAGGAAAAGTATACATGTATGCTGCCTCGAAGCGCTGAAAAAATTCTACCTCTTCCCACGTCACTGTTGAAGTCTTGCACCGCCCATGTCTATGTATCTGCGGTTCGTCTTTGCCCTCGCTCGATCATCGTCGTTTTTAGACACCGCCCAACCCCAAACATGGAACCAAACGTAAGGAGAAAAAGAAATCGTTGAAGAAGAACAGGAACTGCTTCAGTTGATGGCCCTCATGGTCATCTCGACGACCGCAAACGTACCCGCGCTCACGGGCATGGCCCTGAAGAGGGTGGGCACGATGCCCTTCCAGAAGCCGCGCATGCCGTCGGCGCGCCAGGTGGCGGCGAAGCAGCTCCGCATGGTCGGGTACTTTTGCTGGGGCCCGAAGCCGTCGGTCTGCATCTTGCTCTTGATGACGTCGAAGGGGTAGCTGGAGAGCCAGAGGGCCTCGCCGGCGAGGCCGCCGTAGAAGGCAATCTTCCAGCCGGGGATCTCCTTGCGGTCGACGCCGTTGCGGGCGGCGTCGGCGTTCATGAGGTACTCGAAGGCGGTGAACCAGGCGCCGTATGCGGTGGCCTCGCGGTACATGGTGACGGCCTGGCCGCGGTAGAGGCCGCGCAGGACACCCTCGTGGGCGCTCAGCTTGCGGACGCAGTCGAGCGGACCGTTGTAGAGGCGGCCCTCGCCGTGCGGCTGACTCTGCAGGCGGATGCGGATGTGCTCAATGGGGCCCGACAGCGCCGCGTTGGAGACACCGGCGAAGGCGCCGGCAGCGAAGTACTGGCCGTAGCCGAGGGCCGCGGGGGCGCCATCGCGCGTGTTGCGGGCCTCGAACCAGCGCCGCGCCGCGCCGAAGGCACCGAACTGGACCGAGACGCAGGCGCCGATGCCAAGGAGCGGCGTGAGCGTGCCCTTGTAGAAGGCGAGGGCGCCCTCGTTCTTGTAGATGGACGCGGCGGCCTGGACCGCGCCCGAGTATTGGTTGGTGGTCTGGAGGCGCACCTTGACAATGTCGAACGGCTGGCCTGTGGAGGGGGGGAGAGAGAGAGCAATCGTCAGCAAAGTCCTTTCAGCGGCGGTGCTGTTGCGCATTGGCTACGCGCAAGGCGGCGGGACCGCCGACGCATGCCACGACGTCGTCTCTCCGGACGACGAACGACGGTCACGACGACGACGAAGTTTCCTCACCGTCCCGCCAGAGGGGCCCCAAAATGGGAGAAGGGACGGAATTGCGTACCGATCAGAACCTGCGCGACACCGCCGACGGCGCCCGAGAAGAGGTCCTTGGCCGTCTGCAGCGCGCCACCCTGCTGCGGCTCGAGTTCGAGAGCGGGCGCATCCATCGCGGCTGGAGTCGGCGCAGAAAGCGGGCGCGCGGTCGAGTCGACGGCGGGGGAGGCGAGGGGACGGGAAGCGCGCGCGCTGCGGGAGGGAGAGGGAGTGAGGTGGTCGAGAGGCGGGAGGCAGGTGGAGAGAGAGTGAGGCAGGAAAGGAGAGGGATTGGAATCGGGGACTGGAGATTGGAAATCTTTTTTGATATGCGCCGCCTCCTACTCGTGGCACGCTACACAGGGCGGGCGGGAGGCGGCGTCCACGGGCAGCGGGCAGGCTCCGATGTCGTGCTCTGGCCATCGCGGGGCAGACGAAGCGGGCTTAGCGGCAGGGTCGCTCCGGGGAAGCTGTTAGGTAAGAAGCGCTGCGAGTGGCCGACTCGGCCAGCCGGCGGACCGCGCTGCAGCCGTTTTCTCGAGACATGCCGTACCTGGCCGTTCTGGACCCTAGATCCGGGGGCGCCTCAGCCGCGCGTGACCTCTTTGCCGCGTCTACGTGGTCGCAGCGGGTGATGCATGGCAGCGGGCGGTAGTCTGCACCTTTTAGTTGCTGATGGGTAAGGTGGCAGAGCTGATGTGGGTGGTATGGATGAATTGGCCTTTGCATCACCGACTGCGGAGGACATCCGGGTACTTGTGTCATCAGGCATCGAATTCTTTATCCAGGAAGGTACCTAACACGGACGAGAGCGCCTTCTCTCCCCAACTCTTTTATACACCACCCCCGCTCAACTCTCGTCTCACGAGGCGACGCAACTCCCATTGATTGTCACAATGTATAAGGCACTCGGTTCGCCAGACCCTCGGTATTCATCCCAGTGCAACGCTGGAACAGCCGCTAACCGCACCTCGCCCCCTCAACTCTCGCCGGCAAGCACACAACACCCATACGAGTACACACACTCTCTCACGGATTCTCGTATGGCGGTGGAATCTTGGTCGCGCCGTCCCCCTGGATCGGCGGGCTCATCTGGCTCAGGTCCACGCCTGTCAGCACGCGCGCGTTGACCGGGTGCAGCTCAAAGGCGCGACCTATGGCGGCGCGTTCGGTGTCCGAAAAGGCCGCCTTCTGCTCCTCTGAGGGGACCTTGAACTCGTTGGTCACGTTCACGCCACAGGTCCGGCAGAAGGTCTTGCTGTTGATGCGCCTTGCGAAGCTGTAGCGCCCGATCTGCGCCTCGTCACCCGAGAGCACGACGCGTGACTTTTCGGGGTAGATCCAGTAGTAGCCGTTCTGCGGCGCAAGTCAGGACTCTCTCTCTGCTCGAATAAAAACAAGAAAAAATCAGGGGGGTTATGATGATGGTGATGATCATGATGATGGCGAGAATGACGGTGACTTTGGATCAAGGCTGACACTCACTCTTCCGCAGATGCTGCAGTTGCAATCTATCTTCCGTTGGTCGTATGTCTCGTCCAGCGGCTTGCTCTGCACGGCCACGGTCAGGGCGCCGCAGTGACAGCCGCCCGTGTACAGCTTGCTGCCCTCAAAGGCCTCCGGGAGGGGGCCCTTGTGCTCCGGAGGCACGTACTTGTCTCCGAGCGACGCGCCGTCGTATCTGTCCTGGGTCAGCACCAGCGTTGCCCATCGGAACCAGGCCGCGACTTACGGTTTCTTCTCCAGCTCCCAGGTGTTGACGCCTTGCAATGCGCGAATCTATTTATCGTACCCGTTAGCAGCGCTTCTCCCGACTGACCAACAAGGCCCGGGCGAGTACAGACATTCAACGCGCGGTCTCTGCCCGGCGGAGCCTCAGGGAACTCTCCCATGAGAGGAGTAGCACAGGTGGAACAGAACTACGACGCCGTTAGCTGAAGCAATGGTTGTGCGTCGTCACTGGCCGCAGAGCTCGAACCTTGTGCGTCAGCTTCTTGGGCCCAAAGTTGTACTTGGTCAAGGCATCGCCGCTGCCCTTGACAACCCTGAAGTTGCCCGCCTCCCCCGGGAAGTTCCAGAGGTAGCCCTTCTTGTGGCAGATGCTGCAGTTGCACTCGAACGCCACCTTGATCTCCGGCAGTTCCACCTCGTACACGAAGGCGCCGCAGTGGCAGTTGCCCCGGTACGTGCGGAGCGGTTCAGCGTCTGTCGTGGCCATGTTCGTTGACTTGTTGACTCTTGTTCAAGTTCCTGTGCTTGAGGCGTTGATGCCGAGAGAGCTGGACATGGCCGGGCCGGCGAGCGCAGGCAACTTATAGGCATGCGTCTCCTGCGCAACCGAATCGGTCCATCGCCGCCGTTCCATCAAGCCCCGCTCTCCAGCTGCAACGAGCTACGGGTGCCACCTCTAGGTACGAGTCCCCGTCGTGCACGCAGCTGCCTCAACAAAACGCGGGGCTTCACAGGGCGACTTACCATTCCGCACTCCCCAGCGCTGCCCCGCCAAGGATCCCCCTGAATACTGCAGCCGAGCGGAATGTAACGGCGAGCTGCATCGATCTGGATGACGGCGTTGTTAGTCACCCGCCGAGTGAGTCGTTCCGACAGCGCAGTTGTCGGGCCGTCGGCTAGGACGGCCTTTCACTCTTGACGCCACTGCTTCGTGCCTATGTTTGGTAAACTGAGATTGATCGAGAAAACCCGGAAGTGGAAGCGAGGAGACCAGTCAAGTTTGCGCGCACCTGACGAAGCCAACCCGGCCTGTCCCAAGCCTCGAGAAAAGTCTACATGTACTGAGCTGCAGCTTTCCAAGTACAGCCCGGCCATCGGCATCTTGGCAATGTCCGACTTCCTTTTCCCAGCGCCGTGCCTGGCGACCCGCTCGCACCCACCGCGCCCAATCCCAACTCTACGGAGTACACGGCTTTGCTATGCTAAAATGCCACCCCCCAGTCGACTGAATACTAATCAGTTCTCCTTCCAAGCCACGTGTCCGCCTCGGACGTTCCAGTTCTCCGTGGCTCAACATTGTGTGACGACGTCGTTTTGGTCAATGGAAAGATGCTCAACGCTACGTTTCGACTTAAGTCGAAAACATGACTCTCAACACCAAGAGGCTGTCGTGTGCTTGATGACAAATTTTACCCCAACAGGACTCTTGATGCGTAGCTTCTCCCTGGCCGACTGAGCGCTTCTCCTTGACAGCCCGCTGGTGTTGGGGGCTGTCCCTCGAAGCGGCTATGACTGCTCTCAGTATCGCTTCGCCCCCCTCTTCTCGTCCTTGACCTCAGTCTGTGCCTGTGCGTTGATCTCAATCGCCTCCTTCAGCTTCGAAATCACCTCGGGCTGGTTGCTAAAGGCATTTTGCAGGATGCTTTCCAGCTCAGCCTCCACCTTGGCAATAGGCTTGACGCCCACCTTCCGGCTCCGGGAGTCGTTCATCAACGTACCCCAACGCTTTGTGAACCCGTAGATGGACTGGCGCAGCAGCTCATCCAGCTGCTCGCTCATGTCCTCTGCCGTCAACGTCTTGGCCGTCACTGTTGCGGGTCCGCGAGACCAGAGCGAGCCTCCGATGATGTTGCTGACGAAGCCTACCCAGTTCTGGGGGGTGAGCGTGTCCCATATCTGGCCGAAATGCTGCATCGATGGTGGGTGGCTCCTGATGTCGCCAATCTCCAGCGAGACCAGCTCGTTCTTGATGATGAGCAGGTTCTTCACCACAAACAGGTCAGGGTCGGTGCCGTTTTTCAGCGACTTCATCCTGGCCTCGGCGCGCTGCAGAACTTGGATCGTCTCTCGGACGATGTTAAACACGACTGAGCTGTTCTTGGACTGGGAAAACAGTAAGCATCAGACCGAGCGGAGGAAAGGGGATTGGACTTTCTGCGTACCGATCGCTCTTTGGGCATAGCCTGGTCGAACATGGCCAGCAACTCAATCGCCCGCTTGACGGGGGGGTATGCGTTGGAGGATGCCACGCCATCTACCACTGGGCCAATCTTCAGCGCGGCATCTTGTACCGTGGCCTTAGCTATCGACTTTGTAATCTCCGCCGCAAAGGCATTGTCGGTCGAGGGCCAGAGGTGGTCGACGAGCAGCCGCGCTGCGTACTCGCGGTACTTCTTGGACGAAGCTGACTCCTCCTCATCAATCTCCGCGACCGAGTACTCGCTCGCTAGCCACCCCACGACGTTACACACGGTCTGCAGATCGGCGGTTTGCAGAACGCCCTGTATGCTGTTTGCCAGTGGCGTCAGGTTCCCGGGGTGGACCATCGCTGTGTTGATCGCCTTGATTGCCTGGAAGACCGACTCTGGGGACGTATGCCAAATTGGCTGAACACCGAAGACCTTGGTGAACAAGCCATCCTCATGATACACCTTTTCGAATGACTGCTTGATGTAGTTTCGGGATGCCGTCTCCGCAGACAGAACCTTGGCCTCTTTTTGATATACCTCCAAGTCATGCTGCGTCATCGTCTTCAGGTCCCGGTCTCTGGTGGCGAGGAACGTGTGGAACATGTTGGTCGCCGAGGTAGCATATGCTCCCATGTCGGAGCTCGATTCGACTGGTCTGCCGTAGTCGTCATATGCACAGTGCACCACCTTTTGAATGTTGGGCAGCAACAGATACGTGTCGGAGATCATCTCCTCAAAACGACCAAACGCGAGGGCATGGCGCGCAGAGTCGGATTTCGTCGCAGCAATCTGGCGAGCTATATCGGACGATACCTTTTCCAATCGAGTGTTGAATCCGTGGTCCAAAAGATGCAACGCTTTGACCAGCAACGCATTATATCGTGCCAAGTACGTGTCACGCTCGCGATATGTCTCCTACGCGACGTCGCGTTAGCTGCAATCCATCGAGGGCAGGATGCGTTCCGTACGTGATCTTCCATGAATTCGATGCAAGAGCCAATGTTCTCCACCATCTCCCCAAAGGCCCCGTCGTCGACGAGCCGACTGGCTCCTGGAGCGTTCAGTCGTCGGGACGCCGTATCCAAATAGGCGTAATAGTGCAGGTCCGTTCCAACTTCGTCGGCCAACGTCTCCAGCCTCCGCTGTTCTGTTAACAGAGACTCGCATTGGGACTGGAACGACGTTGTTTGGGCCTCCACGGACTGGAAGGAGTCGGATAGCGACGTAAGCAGCGTGAGCGTGGCATCGGCGTCGTCGATGAGCCCTTCGAGATGCCGCTCTGTCAGGGCAAGCTGATCGTGGTACAGCCTGGTCGAGGTCAGCGCTTCCCCAGCTCACAATTGTCGTCCATGAAGCTCCGTACAAATATTTCTGCTGACTGGTTTCCAGCAATTGGTCCTGGAAGGGGTCGCTGGCTATGCTATCCAGCGCATCGCTCTGGCTAGCCGCCGAGGATTCAGCCCAGAGGCTCAGCGCCTCCCAGTTTCGGTCGGCCTTGTTCCCCTTCTTCTTCTTCCGGCGTACATCCTCATCCCTCGCCAGCTGTGCTCTGACAACATGGTAGAAGTCCGAGTATGAGGCGGCGCGCCGAGTCAGCGTGGGCTCCGGCGGCGTGTTCGTGTCCTCGGCCTCCTCAAACACGTCCTCCAACGGCTCGGGGACGTTGTCGGCCTTGCCTATGCCCTGCGATCGGGGTGAGCTCGCGCCCCGCAGCGGGGAGAGGGGGGATGAGGTCGGAGGCCACGCACGTTGGGCTGCTGGAGCAGAGACTCCTTGCGACGGTGGCCCTGCGACTGGTTGGTCGTCGCCGCCTTCTTGGGCGCGATGTCGGGCACGAAGCTGTACCACGAGTCTTCGTACATGGTGGCCGAGGCGAGGAGCTTGCGCGGGCGGCAGTGACAGCTTCAGCAGCAACAGCACTTCTAGAAGCCACCGACGCGAGTGCGATTGGCTCAGGCCGGAACGACCGACTCCGGGTCCCGATCCGAGAGACGGGCGGCAGGAACAGCCAGTGGCAGGCCCGGTAATTGGCGATGGTAAGGGCGTGGGGGGGTGGCACGGACCCGACGCCAATCATCGCCGGGGACCCAAATATCCAGCTCGAGCTTGTGCCTCCATGACCTCACCATCATACACTGCACATCGTGAATCGTAGCTGAGCTCCACGGCCGGCTGCGTGCGCTCGAGCCCTCCTCATACCGAGCTTTGTTCAGTTTGAAGGCACTGCGGCTGGCGACAGGCCGCGATCGAGATGAATCCGTCCCAGAGAGCGTTGGCGCGAGCCGCTCGAGCTGGCTGCTCGACGCAGAGACCGGTCCTCGCCACACAGCGCCAATGGGCGCGGTATGCCAGCAACTCGTCTCAACAGGGTCCTCGCCGCCGTGGCGGGAGGCTTGTCGGCTTCGCAGCTGTCTTTGCGGCCGCCGCTGCCGGCTCGTACTACTACCCTAAGCTCATGGCCAAGGCCAAGCCCGAAGCGGAGGCGAAGGAGCCCGCAAAGGCCGAGCTCGCCTTCGAGAAGCCACGACAGCACCCTGCGTCCAAGGAGGACAATCGAGACCTCATCAGCTCTCAGCACCTGCAGGTCAAGAACAGCTGGGAGCATCCGGGCGTGTACGCGTGGGGCTCCAACGCCGGCAAGGTCGTCGACCCCAACTCCAACGAGAAGTATGTCAAGCTGCCCAGGCGAATCGCCTTCTTCAACGACCAGGTGCTGCGGGACCTGAAGCTCACCCAGAGCTTCGGTGCCGCCATTACGGAAAACGGAGACCTCGTTCAATGGGGCCTTGGGTTTTCCAAGACGAACCCCAAGCCAGAAACCACGCTCAAGGGCAAGGATCTCATCAAGCTCGAGGTTTCGGCGGATCGCTTGATCGCGCTGTCGCGCAAGGGCGCCGTCTACTCCATCCCCTCCTCTCGCAACGACCAGGAAGGTGGCGTCAAACAGGATGAGCAGAAGAGCTCCTGGTCCCTCTGGAGCTCCGGCGGCAAGGAAAGCATCAACTTTCGAACCTTGACCCCAGCCAGCCTGGGCCGAGGCGAGAAGGTCACCGACATCAGCAGTGGCCTCGAGCACTGCCTCCTCCTGACTTCCAAGGGGCGCGTTTTCGCCGCAGCGTCGAGCGCGACGTCGTTCCCGTCTAAAGGCGAAATGGGAATTCCTGGTCTGACCTGGGAGACGAGACCTCAGGGCCCGTACGATCAAGCACACGAGATCATGACGCTCAACGGATTCAACGCGGTCAAAATCGTTACGGGTGACCACCATTCGGTTGTTTTGGACAAGCTTGGGCGGCTATTCACCTTTGGCGACAACACGTTTGGGCAGCTCGGCTTTGAGACGGAGGGTGGCATGCCGCACCTCTCGGCGCCGGCCATGGTACCCATCAACAATCTCTATGCGGGCAGCGGCCTGGTGCCAAAGGTTACCATGATCGCTGCCGGCGGTACCAACACCTTCTTCGCCGTTGATGCGAACGCGCCGGCGGCAGGAGAAGCCATAGCCGCTGCGCCTTCAAAGAGGATGCCGCGCACCGTCACGGACCTCTGGGCTGCCGGCCAGGGTGTGACCGGGACCCTGGGCACGGGCAGGTGGACACACGTGTCGCTGGCGCCCACGAAGGTCAAGGCCCTCTCATCTCTGTTTGAGTTTGACGAGAAGGCAAACAAGATGATGCCCATTAAGCTCAAGTCTCTGAGCATCGGCGCGACGCATTGCGCGGCAGTCATGGACAATGTGACCGAGACGAACATCTCGAGCCGATCGACGGAGAACGAGACCAACTGGGGGTCCGACGTCATGTTCTGGGGAGGCAACGAGTACTACCAGCTCGGGACCGGCAAGAGGACTAACATGAACGTACCGACGTACATTGGACCGTTGGACGGGGGCGAGAGCGACGCGGAGATGGGGAGGAAAGGCGAGATGCACCGCCTGTGCCTCACCCCTCGGCAGACGGCTCGAATTGGCGGGAGCAAGGGCAGAAAGGTGACACTGGAGCAAAAGGTGGAGTGCGGCAGGTTTGTCACGGGCGTGTATTCTGCCGTATGAGCAACAGAACGGCTCAACGGATGTGCGATTTCTTGTACCATCACCTGGAACATGACGTGTACAATAATAGCGGGAGAAGTGTCGGATTCGCATCTCTGCTCACTTGTGGCGTTGAGGCGGAGAACGACGAGCCTGACAGAGCCGTTTGTGGAGCACTGCTCTCGCTGACGGACTGGCGTTGAGGCTATGTATGGGCTTTGATGTTACGGAGTATGCACAATGGCCGAGACTGGAAGGGCTCGCCAGGATCGGAAGCTTGTACAATTATACCATCCACACACCGTTTTAGTGACCAGACGAATGCAATGGAGTAATACAGAATGGCTTTGCCGTAGCAACCGGACAGGGTTGACATTCAGCATCCTGGAAGCCGCCGGGGTGTAAGCCTAGTCCTACGGAACGCTGCAGGCCGGGCACCTGGAAAAGGGGGAGGCGTCTGGCTCGCCGCCGGAAGGTCAGAGGCGTGCTCAGCAGACGTCGTCGTCACCCGTATCCGCTTCCGCTTCCAGGAATAGAAGCCCGGGATGCCGTCGCGGAGCTGCTGACGGCACGTGCCATGGCGGCTGGCAGCTGTCGTCAACCCGTCGGGCCCGGCGCCAACTCCACTGCGTCCGGCACCGCCATTCGCAGGCGCCCTCGGTACCTTGCCGGCATGGAGCTTTGGGCCCCAGAAGCGCCTCGTACAGGCGACGAGTGACCGCAACGTCGGACCCCGCGCCCCCGCCGCCGCCGAAGCTGGATCCTGGAAGCGACAAAACTACCTTCCTAAGCCTCGACAGCCCAACAGCTGACCACCTCATCCTCCCTGTCCTCCTCGCTGTCTTATCTTCTGCGTCTCCGTCTCCTCTGCTGGCTGGAGGACGTGATCTGGGCCCTTGCCTCTTCCCGATCCCACTTTTTTCTTCCCTTTTTCTTCGTTACCTCGTTCGTATTTTCGCCTTGTCGTCGGCCGTGTTCTTTCGTCGCAAAGCCCTCGCCGCTGCTCTGGGCCGTTGTCGCACGCTCTCGCACCCAGCCCACCGCCGGCCAGCGCGCGCGCGCGCGCACCTCCAGGTCCCGGCCGCGGCCATGGACAGGATCCCGCGCCTTCGCCGCAAGCCCAAGCCCCCGGCCATCGAGACGTCGGTCGAGCGCATCGGCAGGGACACGCCCGACGGCTTCTCGGACGGAGAGGCGGCGGGCAGCGCGGCGCCTCTCCAGCAGCCGCCGCCGTCTCATCTGACCCAGCAGGGCAGCGGCGCCGTCAACGACGACGGCAGCAACAAGACCAAGAAGAAGTCGCCGTTCCGCAACCTCAAGATCCGTGCGTCGGCGAAGCGCGCGCGCGGCTCCTCGCCCGCCAGTCTGCCTTCTAGTTCGCCCGTGGCCGCCGTCTTCGGCCAGGATGGCGTCGCACCGCACGCGCCGTCGCGCTCCGCCAACGCCGGGCGCCAGCAGACGACCAACGGCCACCGGCCGCGTCCCCAGATGCCTGGCTTCCTGGCGCTTTCCTCGCAAGGTTCGTTCCAGACCGAAGCTGCGCCGCGCTGCCAGATACTGACCGTCCATGGCCGCAGAGATCGATCGCCGGTTCCACGAGCTCACTTGGGCAGAGCGTCTGCGCCTCGCCGACGCTCATCGCAACCACGACGTCGAGGACTACAAGTGGGGTCACTACCAGCAGTACGACTTCCAGGAGCGCGGCGCCATGGACCGATACAACAACATCAAACCGTGGAACCATAACCGCGTGAGGCTCCGGGTCCCCGAGAACGAGTTCGACTACGTCAACGCCTCGGCCGTGACCCTCTCCTCGCCCTCCAACAACGCCCTCCCTCCGCTCCGCTACATCGCCATGCAAGGTCCCACCGAGCCCTCGTTCGACTACGTCTGGCGCATGGTTGCGGAGCAGATGCCCTCGCCCGCCGTCATCGTCCAGCTCACCACCATGCACGAGAACGGCTTCGTCAAGTGTCACCAGTACTTCCCCCACTGCGACGAGGAGTCGACGTGGACGCTGAACGAGGACGACGTCTGGGGCGACGGGTGGTCCGCCCAGCTCACCTATGTCTCGCTCGACGAATCCGCCGACGACGGCATCGAGATTCGCAAGCTGCTGCTCGACGTCGACGGCGAAGACGAGACGCGCGTCATTTGGCATCTCCTCTACCGCCGGTGGCCAGACTTTGGTGTCCCCACCTTTGAGGACTTGAACAGCTTCTTCAAGCTGATGAAGCTCTCGCGCCAGTACAGCGCCCCCTCCGGACCGCGCATCGTCCACTGCAGCGCCGGCGTCGGCCGCACGGGCACCTTCATCAGCCTCGAGCACCTCATGCGCGAGCTCGACGAGGGCGCCTTCGACGAGTACGACTCGTCGAACAAGACGCCCGACCCCATCTTCGACACAGTCGAGGCCCTCCGCCAGCAGCGCCGCGGCATGGTCCAGGGCGAGATTCAGTACCAGTTCATCTACCACGTCATGCGCAGGCTGTGGCGAGAGAGACACGGCATCCCGGAGCACGACCCCGCCGAGCCCGCGGCCAAGAGACTCGTGGTGGCGGACCCTTTCACCGACGACAGCAACGACAGCGGCCAAGAGGACCCGAACTCGGGACCAGCCCCAGAGGCCGCTGTCGGGGCCGACAAGCCGAGATAGGGGGCTTGGGCCGGCCTGACGCCTGAGACGTCTGGGAAGCGCCCGTCTGGAACCAATGGCCGTGGGCGATGCAAATCCTCAGCCCTAGATTAGAGCCAGCCCTCTAGCCATGCACGCGACTATGATGATTTGCTGGAGATTGGACTTCTCCTTGTCAAGCCTTCTCCCACTTTTCTCTTTCTCTTCCTGCATTTTTTTTGTTTCTCGAAAGCACTTGCATTGGAGGGTCGACAGACAGCCCGGCGTGGCTGCGGTCAGCAGGGGAAACGGGGCGGTATTTGGCCCCTTTCGGCGTTTGCTTATTCTGTTCTTGGCACGAATACTGTACAGGAGTACGCGTTGAGTATGTAATGTTTTGTTCTCCAGCCTGTACGCTACCTAGGTATATAGACATGGCTCGTGTACTGGCCCCGGAGAGGACTGTGCATTCGAGACCGGACCAACGATCCCGCGAGGGAGAGACTTTGAACACCTGATTTGCGAACTCATATGTTTCATGACCACTCAAGATGGGCAATAACTCAATTGAATGTCTGGAATCTATCATTACGCGAAAGGAACACCCAGCTTATAATGCTGCTTCCTCAATCTAAGAACCTTGCAAAGTACTCCATATCTACCCCATTACCGGAGACTCAAATGGAAAGCCGCGACTTTTGGCCCACCCAATGCCGAATTCATCCGTGACCCCTACAGCCTGTCGTCCTTCTGCCAGGGGATCCAATTCCCGCTAGCTTGCTCGGCAGAAGACCGACGAGCACACACCCCTGACTGAAGCTCGCTCTACAACATTGACCCAGGAGCGGGAACGCTAGTGTGCTGGCACAATGAGGGTGACCGTCATGGTCTCGCGGGGTTGCTTCTCCGTGACGGTCACGGTAAAGTATACAGACACGGTCGGCGTGCCGTTGACCAGCTCGGTCGTCCGCGATGCACCGCTGTCAGCGCTTGTGGGATTGCTGCCAACGCTTCCCACGCTGCCGTTGGCTTTGTCTGATGCCACGGGAGGTGGCGAAGATTGAACTGCCTGCGTCGAACTTCCATCCACAATAACCAGCACCAGTGACGTGGGGTTCGGGACGGGAATGCCCCCGCCGTTGACGGACGAAGTTTCCTGGGCCACCTGGCTGCTGCCAGTTTGCGTAGCCCCCGGCTGCTTGATGGACTCGGTGATGGTGAGACGCCCAGGTTCGCTCGCGGTCTGTCTCGGCGGGTCGTTGGTCGGAGCAGCGGCGGTGGGGGTTGATGGAGAGGGCTGGGGAGACGACGGAGACGACGGTGTAGCGGCTGGTTGAGGGGACGGCAGCGGCGACGGCGACGAAGTGGGTAGTCCCGGGGCAGAGGATGGTGATGCCACGCCAGTTGCCGACGTGCTGTCGACAATAGTGACAACAGTCGTCATGGTCACCACCGGCCGGGCAGGGCTTGACGTGGTTGACAGCGCGGCAGTTGATGCTTGGGTGCTGGAGCCTCCACTGACGGCTGCAGATCCGAGTATATCTTGCGCCACCTTGGGATCTCTGCATACAACCTCAACACCTTCTGCGACTGCCATCGGCAAAGCGTAACATTTCTGGTCGCCGGGGCACTCGGTGATCTGGTAAGCGTCGCCATGGCACAGCGCAAACTGGCCGTTGATACAGGCCGTCTGTGTCCCGTGGCAGGTAGACTGCGGCGTCAGGGTCGCATAAACGACGTTGAGGTTCTTTGCATATGCGAGATTCGCTGCGTACACGTCTGGGGAGACGCTTGCGGTGGCGGTAGGGTAGGATGCGATTGCCGTGGGTACGACTGGGCTGGGCTGGCCAGTCGGGGTGGCTGTGACCGTTGTTGTTTGGCGTTGAGGTCCCGTGGTTGAAGCGGGCGTCAGCGACGGAGAAGATGAAGAAGGGGCCAGGGGAAGCGGTGTAGGAACGGAAGAAGCAGACGATGACGGAGAAGATGGTGGGCTAGAAGGGTTGGAACTTGGTATCGTAAGGCTGGACTGCTGAGAGGTCTGAGTATTTGACGTCGCTATGCTCGTAGGCGACACTACTGAGGGGTTGGTGATCGTCGTCTGCGCGACTGTCGTCGTCGGGGGATTTGGCTGGCCAACAGTCGTGGAGCTGATGCCTGTCGCCGGCGTTCCGGATGAGATAGGAGGCGGCGCCCCGACCGGCTGTCCAGTCCCCACGTTCGAGCTGGCTGAGCCCGTGGAGCCTGTCGAAGAGGGAGACGTAGTAGTCGATTCAGTGCTTCCCTGGTCGGTCCTCAAAGACGTCGTGCCCAGGGTGGTTGTGGCCGACGAGGGGAAAGACTGAGAGGAGGCAGGGCTCGTGAGCGTCGTTCCAGTCGAGCTGGGCGTTGATGTTGCGCCTGTTGGGTTCACGTTTGTGGTCCCCGTTGCAGTCAAGCCGGATTGAGGCCCCATAGAGGGCACGGTTTCGGTGGACGGCCCCGTCGAAGTGAGACTCGAGGGCTCGGTATGGCCAGCAGATGCCCCCGGCGCCGACTGTTCGGAGGTGGCAGAAATGGACGTGAGAGGCGTTGAAATGAGGGTGCTCAACGATGTGGTTGCCAGTGTACCCGCTGACAGCTCCGAGGTAACGACATTGGTTGATGCTGCTCCAGTGGATGTCGCTGTAGAAGACGGCGTTGTGGACAATGCGATTGTAGACGACGCCGTTGTAGACGACGGCGCGGTAGATGGCAGCGGCGGCGGGGGAGATGGTGCCTCGGAAGATAGCGCCGGAGATGAAGGCACCGTCGATGGTGGTGCGGTAGAAGGAGACGTAGTCGACGCCGAGTACTTGCTGTCGACGGGGATCACTACCAAAGGCATCGAAGTTGTCGATGTGGATGTCGTAGACGCCGTTGCTGAAGACGACCCGGCCCCGTTCTGGGAAGCAGAGAGCAGAGACGACGGGATGACGATACTTGAGCCAGTCAAGGTCTCGAAATCAGGTCGCGGGGTCGCGGGTGAGGCAGTATCTGAGCCGCTGTGCGTGCTGTTGCCGTGTAAGTCATCATGCTAGAAAGACTGTGAAAGGCAAACCAACCTCGGCCCAGCCACGGGAGTTGTAGCAGACGATCCTGGGTCACCAGTGGACGCTGGTATCGGCGCAACTATGGAGCTGTTATCACCTCGTGGGACTCTATTCATCAGTCAGCCATGGACTTCAAAGCGTGAATATGCAAAGGTCGCAACAGACTTTCTGTCAGCCCAGTTCAAAGGACCAGCCTGTCCGGGCTGGGCAGTCAGGAGGAAGAGTAAGGCGGCGGCGCAAAGCCGCAGTTGGCAACGCATATTGGCGAAACGTGGGTAAGGCGTAAAGGAAAAGGTATGAAGACGTCGACAAGCCCCAAGACAGAAATGATCAACGGCGCCGATTGTCGCAGAAATAAGAAGAAGCGAAGGGGGTCTGAGTGAGCGGCCGTGCACAAAGACGCCCGTCGTTTGGCGTGGTCGACTTAGACGCCGAGCGACACAAACGCAGAACAAACACCGGACCGAGGCGCCGGCGAGTGAAAAGGGAAATAAAGTCGGTGATTAACGCCGTATGCGAGAGATGCAAAGAAACGAGGAAAACACGCGAGACAGTGATCAAGAGGGAGGGAGATCTGCGAGAGACGAGAGAAGGAGAAGCGCCACAGCGAGAGAGTGAGAGAAGCGGGAGACGGAGAGGCAAGGAAAAGGCCGGACCTAAGGAAATGCAACGAGCCAAAGAGAGAGACGGAGAGACGAAGAGCGCCCCCAAAACCACTGGATGAGAAAGGAGAAAGAGCGCAGCCGAGGCAGCTCTTCAAAAGCGGGATCATCGCCAACGGCCTCCGTTTTGTATCCCCCACGGCGCATCGGCACCCCGTGGCCGCAGGCCGGCGGCCAACCAACCCGGCCAAATTGCAGCGACCCGAAATGACGGCCGCCCATCCAATGCCTGTTCCCGCCTGGGGGGGGGCACATCCGCGCGCGGCTGTTGTGCGTGCCTGCTCGAGCAGCCGCCCGCCCGCCCGTCCGTCGTCTGAGGCGCGAAGCGCTGCTGGCCAATCGCCGGCGCTCCGCCGTGTCGCAGGTCCGCCGGCCGCGCCCTGGACGATGGGTGCCTGCTTCTCGCTCGCGCATCGCGTCGACCAGGGCAGGGCAGGGCAGGCAATCTTTTTGCTTTCCGTGGTTTTTTCTGGCTCGCGGCTGGTTCGAGGCTGGACGAGCTCGAGGTCATGTCCCCTGCTCAGACGATGTCGTCGCCATGCATGATGCGAGCCCAACCGCCGCCCTCTTTGATTGCTTGCGTCTCAGCAGCCGCCGTCCCTTGCCATTCAACCAGATAGGTTCGCGAATGATTCATTGACGATGGCTCGACGAACATATGAGGGTGGCATCCCTCGCGTGCTTTCTTCGACTTTTCCAAGCTTGTACGGAATCCACGATTACCAGCTCGTCTACCTACTCTAATCATACACTCACAGGGTATCATTGGCCGCGCTGCATCCAGCAGGCCTCTTGTAATATGCTACAGCAGCCTAGCAGCCGCATGCCGTGGCAACGTCTCTTCCCGCGGCCGTGATTTCGTCCTGAAACAGCGCCGCAAATAGAACATGTCCTCCCTGGCTCCCTTCCGCCTGCTCTAGGCCTCTTCTTGTCCCTCGACTCTTTGCCAGTAGCGCGTCCAGTCCAACACGCGCTTCAACGTTGCAATGGACTCGTCGCCCTGCATCTCGGCATGCGCCACCACGGCCTCGTCGTCTGGCCATGTCCAGCCCAATCGGGATGCTTCCACTCTGTGCCGCAGCGACTCAACCACGGCTCCCTCTAGCATCGGCTCCGCCAAGAGCCGGAATGCGCATATCGTGTCGAAAAAGTCGGCAAAGGCGGGCGGCTCGTCGAGCTCGCTTATCGCTTGCATCAGATCCGGCCGTGCCCACTCTTCAATCAACCAACCCAACGTCCTCGCCATCTCGTCAAACTCCCCCACGAACGCCAACGAGAGCATGTACTCGTAGGCGTGCTCGCTTCTTACAGGGTCCAGGCGGCAGGCCACCTGATCCAAAGGTGCGACGTTTTGCGCTCGCAAGATTTGTTGGCTGTCTTTCTCCTGCTGTACTAGCCTTTTGAACAAGCTCTTCATGCGTCCCGCGGCTACGTTGAGCAGAGGCAAAGGCGCCCTCGCTTCCGGGCCGCCCGTCTGAGAACCCGCTGCGCTGGGCGCGTGACACTGATCCCCTGCGGATGTCCAACTTGACGAGCCACGGTCGTAAAGATGCCGCAGGGAGTTGCGTTTCGCAGAGTCGAGCGATTCCAGATCCGTCAACAGCTTGGCCAACTCTCGTCTGGTCGCTTTTCGTACGCTCTTCGTGAATTGGATGAACGTGGAGAGAGATATTCCGTGGCTGTTATCGATTTTCTCCATGACGTGCAGGAACATGTCCACCTGCTCTGAAAGTGACACCCTCAGGGCGCGACGATGTTGAGATAAGTTCTTCAGTATGAGTCCCCAGACATGCGGAGCCCAGCGGGAGCGTTCGCCATCCAGTCGCAGGCCAGCCAGGCGAATGGCCCGCATCATCTGCCGACCCCCTCGCCTGCCTTCCGTCCGCGAGCACGCCTGGATGTAGGCGGAAAACAGGCTCATGGGCACCATCCTGAGCAGCTGAGGGTCGGGCTCGTCTGCCAGCAGGTTGCGCATGACCCTGCCCTTCGCCGTGCTGTCACGCAGGTACCGATGGGCCGTGTCGAGCGACTCGGCGTTGGCAACAAGGATGCGCAGGCAGCTGTCCTGCGGCCTTACGCCGTTGAGCCACATATGTTGGTACAGTTGCGCCACGCTTGGGGGCCGGAGCCGAGCTCTCTCGAATTCCGCCAGGTTGGCTTCTCGGTGGGTGGGGAAGTTCAGCGCCTTGTCTCCGGGCAGTATCCTGCTGCTCGAGTCGGCCTCTCGGAGGACTAGCTTTTCGAACATGGCTGCGTACTGCGCGGAGCCCGGCCTCGAGCCCGGCTTGGGGGGGTTTTGAAACCTTTCCCAAGCCTCTTGTGCGTTTCGG
Organism: Tolypocladium tropicale; assembly: GCA_024340005.1. Lineage (NCBI taxonomy): Eukaryota > Fungi > Ascomycota > Sordariomycetes > Hypocreales > Ophiocordycipitaceae > Tolypocladium > Tolypocladium tropicale. The sequence continues at coordinate 234,469 of JALHBU010000160.1, read as the reverse complement.
GTCGCTCTGATGGATGCCTCCCACACCCCAACACGACGGCCCCTACCCAGCAACGACCGTTGCTGGATAGTCGGCGTGCCGTCTGTCGTCATGCCCTGGAGGATGTCGAGGGCATCGTCCTGTTCATCTTTGGCAAAGCCAGCCTCTTGCATCAGCATGCCGGCGCTAACAGTCCGGCTCCAGTTGTCCTCTGGATCCGCTACTTCATCCATGCCGTCGCCAGGCTGCAAATATGGCGGCCACGTTGCGGCATGCCGTGCTGAGCTATGCACCTCCGTGTGATTTTTGGCTTGGCCGGCTAATACGTCCCGGATGGCGCGAAAGCCCTCCTTGTCCACGAGGAGCGGCTTATCCAAGCCAGCCGACATGGCAAGCAATATTCGCTGTGCCTCCCAAAAGTAAGCGTTTGGCAACAGCCGCTGGATGGACCGGTTTTCTGGTTGCGGTCGGAACATCCGCAAAGCTTTGTTGAAAACCTCGCATTGTGTCAAAAATGTTTTCCTGGGCTCGTCTTCGAAGGTTGCAATCTTCTCAATATACTGCGCAGCAATAGTTGCAAGTTTGACGACGAGTCTAGGTTCCAGTCGAAGGCAGTGACGAGTGAGCAGCCGCATAACGAGGCCGAATTTGTCTTGACTCAAACTCAGAGACTTGTCCGATAGATTTGCATTGGGACGGTTGCCGGCAGCTTCCGATGGCTTGCTGGTGTTATCGAAGTACCGGTGACAGGATCCGATGAGCGCATCGAGAGTTGTGGATTTGGTGATGTTAGAGGATGGACGAAGGAGAAAGGTGAAGAGAAACATCGGGCCGGATGTATTCAGTTCGAGTAGCCTTTCGCATCGTTCCTCGTCTGTTTTGCCTTCGAGGATGTAAAGGTACTCATCCAACTGCTTGCTGTTGATACCAGTTCGGGACACTAAGCCAATGATCCTGTCCCATTCTCCGTCGGCCGGGAGCAGCTTTAGCAATGCGCTTCCATCACGCTGTGCCTCCTCTTTTCGAATCAACATTTGCAAGAGGACAATTGGAAGTCGCAGACTGCGAGCCTTGGAGACCTGCGTCCTCCAAAAGCTGGCTTCTGCCTCGCCGCCAAGTACTTTCTTCAGCATTGTGCTCGGCGTCATTTCGGCCAATGGTTGTTGTATTTTTGCTCGTCCTCCAGTCGTCTGGCCGCGGCTGGAGAATGCGACCCGCGATCCCTCTCCTGCCTTGTCCTGGGCTACATTTGAGACGTTCGCGATGGATCGGACTAGGGAGGCCTTCGAGCGATTCGACCTCGGTTGGTCCTTTTCTTCGAGCGCGGGGGCGTTTCTCGTTGCCGCAGGCTTTCGGCCTTGGTTGGCAAGATGCCATTGTCTGTGTCGACCAGCCCTCAAGGTGCCACGGCCGTCGACTGGTGGTGATGGGAGCCTGTCATTGGCGGCTGCTGTGCTGTCTCCGACACAAGGCTGCTGGCTCCAGTCACTTCTTGCAGCGGCCGTAGTCTGACAAGTAGCTGCATGGCGACACCACTTGTGCGGCACTGGGCCATCATACGTCTGCAAATAACGGATGAGTAGCTGCGAGACGCCAGTCAGTCGCGCAGGGCTTGTAGCTTACCAAGGACGCATGTAGGGCACGGTACGGCAATCGCCGCCTTCGCTCCAGCTCCCGTGTCACATATCTGAGCATACCTCCTCATAGTTTCAGCATGATCTCCGATGCGACAGTCGAAGAGCCGATGCCGTGAATGATCTTCAAAGTTAGTAGGCCGCTAGGTCGGCGGCCAAGAGTACCTATCAAGAAAATCGGCCCGCTGCCGGCAGAAACTATGCAGCAACCGGGGATTACCCCAAAGCGGGGTTCGCCTGGAGCTGGACCTGGGCATCATGCGCATCGACCTTGGACAAATATCACGGCTCTCCTTTCAAATGTGCTCGATTATAGACGAGTTCATTGCGCCTCTCATTTGCCGTCAATTTTGGCCATGCAACTTTGAAAAAATCTTCCAACTATCACCGCGTCTCCAAATGCATTTCGATATCATTGAATCATTGGGCGGTCTCCTTGTCCTTCGACGTCTTCTTTTCCTCTTCCTCGCTTGTCTTGTCCTTTCGTTTCTGAACCACCTCCCAGTTGTATACTCTTGCAGTCGCAACCTCCATAGTCTTGTCCTCGCATTAGCTTCTGATTGCCTCGCGGGCGGGTCTGTCACAAAGCGTACCGTAATCTGCTCCCTCAGAAAGTCCAAGTCCTCCTCACAGTTTCTTAAGCTCGTCTTCGCCGTCGCCAGTTTGGAGCTCAGCAGAGTTTCGGCCTCGTCTATGGGGTACGAAAGCATCACATTTGCCTGTGCCAAGTTAGCGTTTCGTCCCCCATCGTGGATGGCTTGACAATCCTACCCCCAACCAGATGTAGACCTCATCCGTTGGCGGGACATTGGCTTTGGCATAAAGCGTTTCGTTGAGCTCAAACGTTGTCTCGATGGGGTCGATCTCGTCCTGCATCCTCTGGTCAGCTCCATCCACTCCCAGACGAAACAGGGGTGGCACCTTTCTCAGCTTCAGGAAATTGACCGTGTCCAACGTCTTCTGAATGTCCGGGATCTTGTCTCTCAGCCCAGCCATGCGGCGCTGGAGATTCATTTCCATGAATTGGTATTTCCTGTGGCAATCTGGTCACCACTCAATCCCCGGAGAACGCAGTCGCCCGCAGCGCCGGCAGTTCGACATCAAGGCGACTCACGAGATCATTTCTTGAAAGCTTCGCAGCGTAGGCTCGACATCTTGACGCGTCGCGACGTAATCCTCGACCTTGTCCACGAACGGGGCGTAGGGTATTCCCCGCGGGTTGCTGGGCGCAGCATCCTTCGCACTGCAATAATTCCGCGTCAGTGTGTGCGCTGCGTGCCACAGGTCAATCCAGATTTCACGAGCTTACCCGACGGCCGGCGCCTTGTCTGTGCTCGCCATGTTCGCTGCTGTACCTCTCCTCAGCGCACGATGGGATGACGGAGCTGCGAGGGGAGCTTTGCGGCGGGCGACATTTCAAGGTGGGTTGCTGGATCTCGGTGTGCAAGGTCAAGGTGGGGGGCGTCCCTGACCGAAACCCACCTCGGTCGCCCACCCAGCATTCGGTCAGACGTCCACAGCAGGAAGTACAGCTTTACTCTGTGCACTCGTAGGCGAGATCCCATTGGTCACCCTACTCGCATTCTCGACAGAGCGGTCCATCGCCGACCATAACAGGTGAACGCGACCTTTGGCTCGGAATATACAAAGGGAATGCTATAATTGACGTTTCGGTGGTCATGTGCGTGTCTAACAAATCGGTCCCGGGTAGGGCCTGTAACATGAACAGAGTTTACAACTACTGCAAGGTGACGCATAAGAGCGAGATCTCGAGAACAACTAAGCATTAGGATGACGGCTACTATTGCAAGTGTGTCATGTCCGACGATAATGGTGTTGCGCAGCCCCTGTCTTGTCGTGGACATTGGTGCAATGTCTGTGCAACGATGGGAAGTCTGGCGTAGATGGAGCAAATAGCTCGTCGGCCATATCGGTCGCGGTGCGACAAAATATTGGCTTCAGGTTCGCTCCAAGGACGATCAGGACTCTGTTCAAGGTACGTACATCGGATGGAAAGCTTCTTCCCCTTAGTAATGATACCGCCACATCGCCCATAGTCTTGAGGAGACAGGCTTGACGGGGCTGTGGCCAGCCTCTTCCATTCATATATAGCCGGCCGACAAAAGTCTGGCCTAGACCCTTGGCATGAGGAGGTTGTTTCAAGACTCGCCACTGAGAAACGGACCATGAAAAAGTCGACCGCATCTACAGTGATTGCCAATGAGAATGATACCACACGAGCAAGATCAAGATCTTCCGAGCCAGATACGCCTGTGGGCCCCCAGACGGCCGATGCGGGAGTCCAGAAGGCCTCTGGGTATACCGCAGCACCAAAATCAAACGAAAGCAGCGGGCATGATGCTTCTCCGTCGACTACCAATACCGATTCGGACCCCACGAAGGACGCATTGCAGCCAGAGGATGCTGGTGAACTCATGGACGTAGAAGAAGCCACCTTGTCCTGCGCCCAAGTATTGCGCGCCAGCCCCGGCCGTCCCACTGCATCAACATTTCTCCTATCGGCGCCACAGCGCGACCAATACGATGAAGAAAATGCAGACCGACGTGATTGCACAGCAGAGAGACCAATGCGTGGGATTCTGAAAAGAGCGTGCTCGAAGGTTATAGAGGCTCTCAGGGGGGAGAAGGCGCGGAAGCGTAGAGGAAAGAGGAGAGTTGAGTTCAGGACCGAGAAGCCGAACAAATCGGTCCAGTCCGTGGCTCAGCAGAAGACGCGGAGCGGTCAGCTTGAGGCCGTGGAATCGAGGCTGTCTACAGGTGAACATTCGCCCTCAGAAGCAGGCTCCTCAAAGCAAAAGCTGGTGGTGAAAGTTGAGAGCTGGTCTGAGAGACATGACGCGCCGAAAAGCGTTTGCTCATGCGGGTCGCTTGATCATGGTGGTAGCAGCTCCAGCGATATGTCCCATGGGACGGGAAGACCTGAGTCGTGCGGGAGAATGCAATTTCACATAGACGGGCATGTCCCGCAGGCAGACCAAGAAAAGAACGTAGCGACTAATAGAGTGCCGAGGAATGAATAGCGGCGGTGGAATACCACGATGATTGATGCTACAGTCCCATATAAAACTCGCTGATCATGACACATGACGACCCCAGCGCCGGAGGTCGCGCTTCAATAATTGTGAGAGACACAGACAACAGACCGTCCCCAGCCTCAGCGCCACACCGATGGACAGTCCGATGGGCGGCCTCGCTCTGGTCAGTCCGTTCGCTTTTTAGGCTCTGCTGCATCCGGGGCTTCGGTATCTCTAGCCTTGAAGGCCGCCGGAACAGATGCTTCCGGGGTGGCGCCCTCAGCCCAGTCATCCATGTCTGTCCTTTCTTGGGACGGTCCGGCGATTACGCCGGTTTCTTGGCCTTGGCCAAGCTCGATATCTTCATCGTTTTCGCCGGGAAGAGCATTGTACACCTTCTTCTGCCTTCTCCGCTCACTCATGCGCTTATGGTACCATATGCACAGACCCAGGCCGGCAAAACTGCCTACCAAGTTGGCGACGATGTCATATACGTCGAAGTTGCGGCCGTTGGGGATCGCGCCCTGGACAAATTCCGAGCCCACGCCAAGCACCAAGGTGACGACGATGAGCGTCAGGTTGATGAGACGTCGGCGACTGGTGTCGAAGACCCAGTAGAAGTTGACGGTGAGGAAGAAGAATGCGAGGAAATGGAGAATCTTGTCATTGGCGTACTGGCCAAGCTGGAGCGAAGAGAGCCCAGCGTATCCCACCACCAGAAGCTGAAACAGGAACGCGCCTTGCGACGGGACAATCAGCACGGCCAGTCCTTATGTGGACGGCTGGCTCAGGCGGCCAGACCGGGAGTATGTACCTGCAATGGGGAATCGTATATGCATGATGAAAGCGAAGCTCGGGAGAGGTATATGCGTCTCGAAGTCGGCCGGTTCCAACGACGCTCAGCGAACAAGGCAGCAATGCTCGCGTCCGACGGGCGGCGCAGGCCCTCGAAATTCGACCGCGGTATCAAGAGCGCGGGATGCTGATAGTGCGGTTCGTTTCTGAAACGGAGGCAGTTGAGGGGGGAAATGATGCGTCCAGGCAGCGTGAGCAGCAGTCGCAAGCTTTCATGGGCGGAGAGCTGCAGCAGGAAACGTGGAAGCTACGTAAGGCAAGGTAGGCAGAGAGGTATGTACGGCTGGCCAGGTGCGGCTCTTACAGGGATCAGCCAGTGAGTGGCTTGGCGGCGGCATGGATCGCTCCCGTCTGGTCAGTCACACAAGGGATGGGTACGGATAGCAAGCACCGAGAAAGGCAACCAAAGGGCATGGGTCCCGCCGCAACAGCCTGTTTCTCGTGCCTGCACCCAATTGAGGATGCTTGTCATCTTGTACGACATAAGAAATGCCTGGACCTTTGTCGCAATACCATCTGGTAGTGCGCTTCTGCTCAGGTGCTAAGCCCGCGAGTGCAAGTACTCCGTACCGCAACGTGCCCAATGCGTGGCAGGACATCACGTGATGCTCCCCACGACACGTTCGCAGGCTCCGCAGGGCGGGCGTCGTCGAGCCCACTGAAGCAAGTACCTGGAGACGTACACGGGGTACCTGCCGCTCCCGCACTCTCGCCGCTCTGCCCGCTGCGCCGCCGCATAGAGACTTTAGACAAGCGGTAATCTGGTTGATTTCGCACAATTGGACTTCTTCTGCCTCGCAGCGGGCAATTTTCGTTTTGCTCACGGCTGCGCGGCGGCGTCTATCCTCGCGCCGCTGGTGAAGCGTCCGGCGCGGTTGCGGAACCTGACGCTACTCGCACTCCGTACAGGTGGGAAAACCTCCCGATTCGGAAACCCAGCGTCCGCGCTCTCCTCCAACCTCATCGGTCGACCTGCCGACAAAACCCCCCCGACGCGCACCATCAACGCTCCGCCAGCGCATCGCCATTCGTCGCAAAGACGCGTCTCCCATCTATATCGATGCTGCTCTCTCGCTCCATGACGTTGTGAGAGCCCCATTCGCCCTCGTTTCGGCCCTACGCGAGCGCACTTCCCGCGCATGGCGACTACGCGCCCTGTCGTCGCTTTCATCGCCACGGGCCCAGAATGTCGCTTTCCAGCGGCCAGCCAGCCTGGCCACCTCCCGCTCTGCAGCACACAAACAGCAGTCGCTCGTTGAACCATCTTGACGATGGCCCGGCGCGCACCCAGACCCCCGTCGATAACACTCTGGGGTTGGTGCCTGAGGCACCCGTCGACGTCGAGGACGAGAACCGTCGCGCTCTCTTTGCAGACCTGTATCGCCAAATCGAGGGCAAGGTCGCGCTATTGTTTGCCGACGACGGTTCATACGATCATGACGCGATTGCCAGCCTGAAACGCTCCGCTCCCGTCGCCACCGTCTCCCTGCCGCCCACCACCGACCACGAGGATATCAAAGAGCCGCCGCTTAAGAAGGCGAAGCGCGCCATCGACGAAGATGACTACGACGATGATAACGAAGATGAAGACGGCGACGGCGATAGCGGCGAACAGGAGCCGCCATCCGCCGCGAAACCGGCCAACGCAGCCAGCTCCCTTTTGTCGCCTTCGAAATCTGGCAGCTCGCCGATCCCGGCCGTCAGCTCGCCTGGGAAACAGATAGACAAGTCCAAGGGGCCCGAAGGGTCACAGGACAAGGAGAAATCCGCTGATGATGGCATCAAGAAGTTGGAGGAGGCCAGGATCGCCACTGAGGAGGCGGCGCGAAGAAGCTTCCATACCATCTTCCACACCTTAGAGAACGACCGTACGGCAATGTTGGAGCAGCAACGGCTAGAAGATTCGGAGAAGCAGCTGCAGGCCGAAATGGACCACAACAGCTCGTCGAACGCTGGTGGTGCCCAAGCTGCCAATCAGGGATCTCTGAGCAGCGCCAATTTGGGCGCTTCAAGTCTCACGCTCAAGCATCTCATCGCCAGGATCGACATGAAGCGAGATCAGGTGCGCGCCTCAGATGCCGAGTTGCGCCTCCTTATGAACGAGGTCCGCAAGAATCGGAGCAAGTGGGCAAGCGAGGAAAACGTCAACCAAGAAGAACTGTATGAGGCTCTCGAGAAGGTCTTGACGGAGCTCAAGGCGCACACCGAGTATTCAACACCTTTCCTCACGCGGGTCAACAAGCGAGATGCTCCGGATTACTACAACTGTGAGACTTTCCATGGAACGCGACAGCATCCAGCAATTTCTCCCGGCTAACAGTATCCGCAGTCATCAAGAACCCCATGGATCTGGGAACAATGACGAAAAAGCTCAAATCTCTGACGTACAAGTCGAAGACAGATTTCGTCACGGATCTAAACCTGGTGTGGGACAACTGCCTCAAGTACAATCAAGACATGAACCATCCTTTGCGACGCCTGGCCAATGGCATGAGGAAGGAAGCTGAGAAGCTCATCCCGTTGATTCCCGATCTTACGATCCGATCACGGGCTGAAGTCGAAGCCGAGGAGCGGCGTAAGCAGAACGGTGGTGAAGACGACAATGGCGACGATTCCGACGACGAGCCGATAATGTCGTCTCGCGGACGGAAGGCGGCTACGAAAGGCGCCAACAAGTCGCGAAAGGCACCAAGCGATCAGAAAGAGGACACTCCCGTTATTGATCAGAAGCCCATACTCCAGCTCAATGGCCTCCTGGGGAAGCCAGGACGGGAAGGCTCTGAGGCAGTAGATGGCAGCAACGGCTTCGCCACTCCCCCAATCGCAGGATCAATCACCCCTGGCGGGGCCGTCAATGGCCACTCGGGCTTGGCAAGCAATGCCGATGCCATGGACATCGACGGACCCAGCTTGAACGGCATGGCGTTGAACCAAGCATTCGGAGATGCTGCCGAACAGGCCTACGAGGATGAAGAATACAAGCTGTGGAAGCAGACCACCAAGAAAGACCGCGCTCTTGTTGCCAAGGAACGCTATCTCTTGTTCAAGGAGAACAATCTCAATGTGGACGCCCCAGCATTGCTCAGGAGCAAATCTGGCATGCGACGGTTCGTAAAGCATCAGAGGGAAGCCGAAGAGCTTGGCATCGCGACACACCCTCATCTGGGAAGCGCGGCGGGCGCCACAAAGGACGTGGGCAACAAGGCGTCAGAGACCCTGGCCCAGGGGATTGAGGAGGAAGCAGAAATGGTCATCCCCGATTACTACGACTCTCTGAGCAACATCCCCGACATTCAAACAAACCTTCAGTGGATTGAGGATGGCGAAGGCCAAGTCATCAACCAGCATGAGCAATTCTTGCGCCTCGTGCCGAGTGGAACTTTTATCTCGCCACGAAGCCGGCTGACGAAGAAGATGGATGCCAACATTCATCAGATCCAGGAGACAAGGAAGCTTGCCACCAAGATCTCGGTGATCAAGCAAATGCAAGTCCAGTCTCAGGTGTACAGCAACCAGTTCCCCAAGTCCAACACGGAGCCTTTTGTGGAGCAGGACATTGAACCGCATTTCATAGCCGACGACGGACCGGTCATGGCCCCAGAGACTTGTCAGGACGCGCTGAAGCGCTCTGTGGCCAAGATTCTCTATCACAACGGGTTTGAAGAGCTGCAGCCATCGGCCATCGACACCCTGACCGGCATCGCTGCGGACTACTTCCAGACAATTTGCCGAACCTTCAACGTCTATCGAGAAACGGAAAAAATGACTGTCCAGACTCCTGAGGGCCCGCAGCTGCGACCTCGCTTCACCCCCGAAGAGGTTCTTTTGCACACCTTGGAAGAGAACGGCCACGATGTGGCGTCGCTGGATGCCTATGCGAACGACGAAGTGGATCGCACGAGCAGCAAGCTTGGGGTCCTTCATGAGAGGATGAAGCTGCACCTCACGGATTTGCTGCGGCCGGCCTTGTCAGCAGATGCCGGCACCGATGGCGTTGGCGCGTTCAACGACGGCAGTGACCAGTTCATGAGCGGCGACTTCGCTGATGACCTGGGCGAAGACTTCTTTGGCTTCAAGGCGCTTGGGCTTGACCGGGAAATGGGACTCGATTCCTTCTCGGTACCCTTCCACCTGCTGCACAGCAGGGTGAGGAACCAATACCAGATGCAGACACAAGTCACTGGCGGGACCTCGATGGACCTGTTCGAGGCTTTGCCGCCCTCAGAACCTGTCACCAAGGAAAATATTCAGGACCAGATTGGGCTGGTCAAGAACTTCTTCCTCGCCAAGCTGCATGCTAATAGCGACCAACCTCTTGTTGAGGACGAAGACCTTCCAGTGAAACAGAAGAAGCCCCGTCCTCGCCTGGGCGCCAGCGGCAAGATCATATCTGCCCAGAAGCGCCCTCCCAAGGAGCAGCTGGCCCTCGCCAAGAAGAAGAAGAAGATGGAGCTCGCCGCCGCCGCTGCGGAGGCCAAGGCCAACGCCTCCCCCGAAAAGGGCGGGGGCTCGACGAACAACACGCCGGCCAAGAAGAAGGCCAGCGGTCTGCCTAACGGCACGGCTGCTCCCAACCCCGCCCTGCTTGCTCTGGGAGCCAGCATGGAACGAACCGATAGCATGCAGAGCCAGGCAGGCACCAGCCAGACCGACAAGGACGACACCGTCGGCATGATGAGCCCAGAGAGCATTGCCCAGTAGGGTACGCGGCGCTCTTCAGTTTGGAAACGAAGACTCGTCTTATCAACATGTACATAAAATGGCGAACTACCGACAGGACATGACGATTTTGGCATTGCGACTCATGATGGCCAAGGAAGGGAGGGGCCTGGGAGACGAAATGCAACACCTAGTACGTCGAGGGGGCCACCTGGAGGTTGTGTGATTATTGTATTTGGTTCGTTTTTCGCCTTACTCTCGCGTATTTGCTTTACCATTCTACTTCCTGTTCTTCGGCATACCCCTTCCCGAGCTGCACTTTCGGTTTGATGCTTTTCTCTCATCATTTCTTGACGGAAGGGAACGGTAGTGCTTCGACGCGGCGTTACTGGCTACTGCACGGCCGGGTGGGCTTGGCCAGGGAGAATCTGCAAACATCGCATCTCGAAAGGGCACTTCTTGGCGCCCCCGGGGGCGGCTGGTCTCCCATTTTGCTTCCTCTTGGCAGTCTCATCGCTTTGGAAAAAAAGAAGATCAGGGCATGGATTTGGCTACCGTTTGTGTAGCGGCGGTGATTGTGAAACGGGGAGGCCCGGGGCGGGAGACGGGATTCCCTTGCTATGCGAGGCTGCCCTGAGCCATGATTGTCCGGGCCGTTGTGCCTCCTTCCTAGTTTCTCCTGTTTGTCTTTTGAGATATCAAAGGGTCATTGGGACCCGATGCTGTGGGTTGGATCGATGAAGGATGAAGGGGGTGTGATTTTGCGGAGGAATGGGTCGGGGTCGGTGGCACACCTGCAGGATCCGAACAAGACGAGAAAATGACGGGGGAAGTAGGAGACGCTAATAAAAGCACGACATTGCAGGTGAAGCTTTATAGAGAGAAGTGAGCCACAGCATGTGAGACTTGAAAATCGTGGCCTGCCAACTTGTTGAAGCAGGCAGGCCGTGTCCCATTCGGAGCGTTGAGCGCCGCCTCAGCTATGAACAGATTTGTGTGTAGTAGGTATTTTGTTGTTCCAGATATCCCCTCAAAACATAAAAAACTCCCAATCTTTTTCCCTTTAGCCCCCCCTTCCCAAAGTCATCAAAAGAAGTACGCCAGCCGTTGAAATGCAAGTTGTTGAACATTCGTCATTTGCCTCATCCATGTTAAATGCCGCGGATGCAGAGCTGTTTACTCCCTCTTGGCTACCGAGTCTAATCGTCTTCCGCACTACCCTCCCCACGTGCATCGGATACCGTCGCGCTGATTTAGATGCCAGCCTCCAGGCGCCAGCCCTCAACGGGGAGGGGGAAAGCGCTGGTCCAGGCGGAGATCTCCTTGCGCAGCTCGTTGATGCGAGGAACCTCGCCGCTGGCAACCTTGGCCTTGAAGTCCTTGAGCTTGTTGGCCTCCTTGGGCAGAGAGGCCTGGACCTCCTTGCAGATCTTGATGCTCTCATCAATGTACTCGCCAACGCGCTCGAAGTCCTTCTCGCCGAAGCCACGGCTGCTCATGGCGGGGGTGCCGATGCGGATACCGCAAGGGGTCAGGGCGCTCTTGTCGCCGGGGATGGAGTTCTTGTTGCAGGCAATGTTGATCTGCTCCAGGACAGCCTCGACACGGGCGCCGTCCAGGTTGTGCTGGCGGAGGTCGAGGAGGACCATGTGGCTGTCGGTGCCGTCGGCGACGAGCTTGTGGCCGAGAGCCTTGAACTTGTTCTCAATCGCCTTGGCGTTGGCGACGACCATCTGCTGGTAGGCCTTGAACTCAGGGGTCTGAGCCTGCTTGAGCGCCACAGCCAGGGCGGTGATGGTGTGGTTGTGGGGTCCACCCTGGTGGCCGGGGAAGACGGAGAAGTTGATGGGGTTCTCAAGGTCGTACAGGGTCTCCTTGCCAGACTTGGGGTCGACGGAGCGGACGCCCTTGCGGAAGAAGATCATGGCACCACGGGGGCCACGAAGGGACTTGTGGGTGGTGGTGGTGACGACATCGGCGTACTCGAAGGGGCTGGGGATGACCTCGGCGGCGATGAGACCAGAAATGTGAGCCATGTCGACAACGAGGTAGGCACCGACGGAGTCGGCAATCTCGCGCATGCGCTTGTAGTCAATGAGGCGGCAGTAGGCCGAGGTACCAGCGACGAGGATCTTGGGGCGGTAGAGGATGGCGTTCTTGGCCAGCTGGTCATAGTCGATGATGCCGGTCTCGAGGTCGACGCGGTAGGGCATGGTCTCGAAGTAGGTGGAGACGGCAGAGATCCTTGGAGCGAGTTAGCCGCGGGTCCATGGGGAGAGCTGGGGGCGCTGCGGGGTAAAGGGACTCACTTTCGCTGGGGGGTCTGGTAGCCGTGGCTCAGATGGCCACCGTGGGGGAGGTCGAGGCCCATGAGACGGCCGTGGGGAGGCATGATGGCCTGGTAGACCTGCAGGTTGGCAGGGCTGCCGGAGAGGCACTGGACGTTGACACCCCACTTCTCGGAGTCAACGTGGAAGGCGGCGAGGGCACGCTTCTGGCAGAGCAGCTCGATCTGGTCAATGTGCTGGTTGCCGCCGTAGTAGCGGGCGCCGGGGTAGCCCTCCGAGTACTTGTTGGACATGGGAGAGCCGAGGGCGTCGAAGACGGCGCGGGAGGTGATGTTCTCGGAGGCGATGAGCACGATGGACTCGCGCTGACGCTGAACCTCATCCTTCTGCGGAGGTTGTCAGGTGCTGCAGCAGACAAAAGTTTCACGGGGGTTGCCGGCGACGTACCATGATGGAGGCGACCTCAGGGTCGGACTCGAGAAGAGACTTCTCGAGCATCTGCGGGACGGACGAGTCAGCTTGCACGGCGATACGATGCGGGGTCGGTGAGACGAACCTCCTTGTGAGACGCGGACAGGGCGTAGTCGGAAGACATGGCGACGGATTGGGAGGGGTATCCGGGGGAGAATTAGAGGTATCGAGAGCAAACTTGAGCGAGGGATCTCGAGGGGACCAAAGTGCGGCTTTTGAGGGAGGGAGGATGAGGGAGGTCGGGGGACGAAAATTTTGGAGGGGCGTTGAGCTAGAAATGGTGCAAGCCAGAGCAAAACTGCGGGCGAGATCGGCTTGCGGGGTCCGACTGGGCGTGGGGCATGACTGACTGTCGCTCCGGTCGGTAGTCCCGAGGGGCAGCCTACCCTGGACCTGTGGGCGTCGAGACGGCCGGCTCTCGGGCTCGCTCTCCGCCTCGATCGCCAAAAGATAACGGTGCCCACGCTAGTTGGCGAATGGCCGCTGCTATGCAGTCCGGAGCATCATCTGGAGCGGCCGTGTCATATTACGAAGCTGACAATCTCGCTCGAGCAAATCCTACTGCTCAAAGTTCCGTGCCAGTGTGTTCCCACCAGACCATTTTTGTCCCGCAATCCTGGTGCGAGGACTCCGTACTCGTAAACGCACGACGTGACCCATGTCCGTAGAGAGGCTGCTCCAATCGCTGTGGAGGCATTAGAAGCCACGTTCATCCAGTCTTCAATACAGCTCTGCAGCTCGACATCACGGCCGAGCGCGAGCATCTGGATGCGAACAAAAGGGTGTCGAGGCAAAGCAGACATATGGCGTGCTTCTCTCAAGACCAACTATAGGTAGACAGCTTATTACATCTACATCGCAAAGGCCACGTGCATGTAGACATGGGCAGCACCGCCTACTTCTGTCCGCAACTCCCCCTCAACCCGTCCACCGGTTCCAGTCATCCCCGGCTCAACGCCATCTCATCCACACCCAATTGACGCCCGCATCGTCCCTCTCTTTTCTCAGTGCAACTGAGCGGAGCGAAGCGAAGCCGGTACCATGGGCTGGCCGTACGACTTCGCGGGCCTCTCCGAAGAGGAAAAGCTGCTGCGGCGCCAAGCGCTCGACCTCTACGCCCTGACGGCGCACTACTCGGCCTTGGTGCCGGCGCTGCTCTTCCTCGTCTTCCGCGTCGTGCGTTACGCCACCGCCGGCTTGCGCTCCGGGTCCGGGTCCGGGTCCAGCGAAGCGGCCCAGTACGAGCCCGTGCCGAGCTCGCCCGTCGTCAAAGCGCAGCGCCGTGCGCCTCCCGGGAGCGTCGCGGCGCAGTGGCGACGGCTGCGATGGTGGTTGCAGGACGACATCTACTTTGCCGGCGCGCACTGGGGCCAGCGAGATGAGTGGATTCTGGGCCTGGCGTGGACGGCTTGGTTGCTGGTGCTGTGTGTTCGAGGCACGGGCAAAGGTTGGTGATGCCCTCACCCTCGCCCTCGACTGCGCTGACGCGCCCCAGACTACTTCCACCTCACCAAACGCTTCGGCGCCATCGCCATTTCGCAGTTCCCCATCCAGTACCTCATGGCCCTCAAGGCCCTGAACCCCTTCGCCTGGGCCTTCCGCTCGTCGCATGAGCAGATCAACCGCTACCACCGTGTCTTGGGCCGCGTCATCTACCTTCTCCTCATCCTCCACATCGTCTTCTACAACGTGTACTTCTTCATAGCGGGCATCTGGTTGAAGCGCTTCTTCGCGCCCATTGTGTTTTGCGGCGTCGTCGCCGCCGTCGGCATGCATGGCATCTTCATCACGTCCATGGCCAAGGTGAGGCAGTACTCATACCGTGTCTTCTTCGTCACTCACGTCGTGGCCGCCTTTTCCATTCCCGCCTTGATCTTCTTCCACGCACCCTCGGCAAGGCTATACGTGATTGAGGCATTGGTCATTTTCTCCCTGGACCTCGGAGTACGCAAGATCACTCTCGTCAACTCGCCATCGACCTTGGAAGCCATTCCCGGCACGAATCTCGTCAAGGTGTCCGCCTCGATGCCACACAGCAAGCTGCAGACGTTCAAGGCGTTCCCTGGGTCACATATATACCTGAGTCTTCCACCCAGCAGCCGCACTGGCGCCAACCCAGTCTCAGCGTCGTGGATGTTTGAGTTTCTCTACAACCCCTTCACTGTTGCGTCCGTCAACGAGGACCAAGGCAATATCACCTTCGTTGCCCGAACTCGCAGTGGACCCATTACAGCTGCCCTCAACCACTTCGCCTCCTCCACACCTGGACCAGCTGGCGAGGCCCGCACAATCCCTCTTGCCATCGAGGGCCCCTACGGCTCCATGGGCAAGGATTTCCACGACCTGCTCGGCTGGACCGCCGGTCGAATCCTGCTTGTTGCGGGGGGAGTCGGCGCAACCTTTGCCCTGCCGATTTACCAAGCCATACAACGCGAGTCGCCAACTAGCAAGGTCCAGCTCGTCTGGGCCATCCGCGGTGCCGGCGACGCAACGTGGCCCGTCACCGGTGGCATGTCCGGCGAGAGCATTCTTGACGACCCGAACATCCAGATCTTCCTGACGGGCGACCTGGGCATTGCAGACGACACCGATGATGCCGCCGGGGGCGCCTTGGAGATGACAGCGTTGCCGCGAGACGCCGACGGCTTGCTGTTGACGGGTCGCAATCGCCGGCGGCCCGACATCGAGAAGATTGTGGACGACACATTCCGTCAAGGGCTGGAGGAGTCGATTGCAGTGCTAGTGTGCGGGCCAGCAGAGATGTCGACCGAGGTGAGACGGCGCGTGCGGCCGTGGGTCATGAGAGGCAGAAGGGTGTGGTGGCACAGCGAGAGCTTTGGATGGTGATCCATGTCCTTGGGTATTGTGTAGCGTACTTCATACATTGATAACGTCATTGAGTATATTTCTGAAATGAGCATTTGACAAAGTGTCTTGGACATACCAAAACCCCGTGAGCTCGTCGTGACATGCGTAAATGCAACTACGTGTATAAGCCGCCCATACTCATCAGCTCGAGGCTTGTCGTCAACAGCGCCGTAGTGAACGGCATCTGGGACCAGCGCCTAGTCGTAAGCACTCTCTTCTTCCACGGCTCAGATTATTGCTGCCTCCAGCCCCCGACGCCTGGCGAAATAATTCCACATTTACTGTAACACCGCCCACCAAGCTACACCTACACCCTTTGGCTGGGCCCAAATGACCAATCCTAGATCACTGCCTGTAACGTGCCAACTGGGCCATAATATTCTGCACTTGGGCAGCTGAGTCCCCGCCGCCACTTGAGCCCCCGTTAAGAGTCGCTGGTTGCTGAGCAGGGTACGTGGCACCATACTGCCCTTGGGCAGGAGGTGCGTGCTGTTGCGCGGGAGCGTTGCCGCCCAGGCTTCCCAAAATCGCGTTGATGTCGACCTGTGGGTTGCCTCCTGAGGCTGGAGCACCATATCCACCAGCCGCAGCGTGTGCCTGGGGGGCCCCCTGTATCGACGACAAGAGCCGCTGCAAGGTTGCATTGTCGACGTGCCCCATCAGGCTCGCGATATCTGCGGCGGCGGGAGAAGAATGCTGCTGCTGATGCTGTTGTTGCGGCGGATACTGAGCAGGATGCTGTGCGCCATGGTAGCCGCCGCCGTGGGGAGGGGCCTGCTGGTGCTGTCCTGCATAGTGGTTCGAGTAAGCGCCAGCTGCAGCATAACCCTGGCCATAGCTTGCCACGGGACCAGATGCCTTGGCTCGTAAAATCACCTCCGCCGCTGTGCCGGGATCGAGATCGACGTATTGATCGAAGCGCACATTGTGTGAGCCCCCCGAGCGGTCGAATGCCTGAACGGGGATCCGTCCCAAGCTCTGCGCGCGCAGGTCCAGATCTACAACGCCGTGGACGCCCTCTGCGGCCTGTCGTTGAATGACCTGGTCCTTTGGAAATCGTGGATGCAGGAACATGACCTCGGTCTTGAGGCCCTTGGTTTTGAAGGCGCCCTCAACCCAGGTGACAAAGTCACGGCTGACCTCTGGCTGCAAGATGATTTGCACGTCTGGGACATCTGCACCGTATCTTCGCGGCAAATCCAGCTCGGGCTCCGATCGGGATCGTCCGTATGGGCTGGGGCTGCGCCGTCTGTAGGAGTCCCTTTCGTTGCGACCATACCCTGGTGAGCGTGATCTACCCCTGCTTCCTCGTGCAGAATCGCGAAAGCCACGGTCTCGGCCGAAACCCTCATCCCTTGAGCCGTAGTCGCCGCGTCGAGGCGAGTGGTTGCGCCCCGGCCGATAGTCATCGCGGCCCTGATGCTTGTCGTTTCGGCGTCCGCCGTCGCGTCCTCTACCTCTGTCTCTGTCTGGGCTGCGGGCCCGGTCTTTCTTCGATTTGTCCTGCGCTCGTGATATTTCGAGGTCTGCGCGCTAATCAGTCCGTATTCCCCAGATAAACAGCAAGCTTGACTCACGGATGCGGCGGCCCTTGATTTCAATGCCCTGCAGGTTTTCCATGGCCATATGGCCCTCTTCTACGGTGTGATACTGCACAAATCCGTAGGCGGATTTCAGAGATATCTGAGCCAGCCTGCCGAATTTGTGGAACACGTCAAACACGTCTCGCTTCGAAACCTTGTCACTAGAGAGGTTGCCTGTGGGCAGGGAAGGGCACGTTAGTCTTCGGCCCAGCATTCACGTCTTCAGAATGGTGGTTATGGCTTACCAATGAAAATACGCGAGCCCTCGGGGAAGCGATCCCATTTCGCTTCTGACATGTATTGGCGTTCGTCAGCCATGAACTGGTCCCACTGCCGCTGAAAGTCGGAGCTGGAACGTGCTTCAGCACTGCCGCTGGGCGTCGTCTGGACATGATACGGAGGGACATTCAAGGCGGCAGTACCAGGCGGAGGAGGCAGGCTGTCCATAGCCTCTGCTGCAGACGACAGCGGCGCCCCAACAGCTCCATACGCAGATGCTTGACCGGCGGTTGGTGGCAGGACACCTCCGCCGGATGTCGACGCATTTGGGCTGGGTCCGGCTGGGTGGTGCTGCGAGGAATACGACTGGGGGACTGACTGCGGCAAGGGAGGCCGCGGAGGGAGAGACGACGACGAGGGCAGGGCGGCGGAGGGGGTCAGAGAGGTAGAGCCAGCGGGCGGTTCAGCCGTGGCACTGCCGGACAGGTCAGGTCCGGAGCTTGGCTCTGCAGGTTGGGCAGTCAGGTCAGCCACGAGCTGTTGGATATCAAGCGACGCTTCTTGGGACTCTGGATTGGTAGAGTCTGGCTTGGCTGTGGGCTCAGATGGCGCCACGGAGGAAGAGATGCCGGGGTGCTGCTGGGGCTCAAGAGGCTGCTGCTGCGATACTTCTGTCGAGGCGTCCGGCTCTGGCTGCGCTCCAGGTTGGGCAGCAGGATGATCCACTGCAGCAAGGGAAGCACCATCGATAGCCGTGGATGGATCATGGGCGACAGCGTCAGGAAGAGCTTCTGTTGGGCCATTGGTGATCAAGGGATCGGAAGGCAGCGAAACTTGATTGGATTGTGCTGGAACTGGCTCTGATATAAGCTGCTGGATGTCCTGTCCTTCCCCCTCTTGCGGATCGATGGGTGAATCGAAGGTTTTGGCATAGTCATCGTTGCTATCGGACGGTTCTGTCTGAACCTGAGGCTCGGCGGCCGTCGCGCTGTCGTCGCCGTAGGCATCGTTGAAGCTGTCATCATCTACAACATCGTCGTTATCGTCACCTGCGGGCGCGCTGTCGGCAACGAGGGCTGGATCGAGCACGGGCTCGTCGCCGGCGCCGTTGGATGCGGCGACCGTCGTGGCGGCAGCGACCATGGCGTCGATGGTGTCGACCGTGTCCTGGAGCGCTGGGACGACGTGCGGAGCGGACGTGTAGACGGGCGAGGGCGACACGGGCGACAGATTGGCAGTGGCCTGGACTTCTGCTTCTGGCTCTGTCATGAAGGCTCGAGACGCTGGGAGGGATGGAGACGGGAGGACTAGAGCTTCCTGGGCTGCATCCGCACCGCAGGCGGGCCTACGCAGCTAGAATTGGGCGGGCTGGGTTGGGGAGTGTCGAGCGCGGCGTTGGCGGTATCGCTGGTGGGGCGCGACGGCGTCAGAGATATGGGTGCTGACTCTGCTGAGGTGCCATCAACGAGCAGGACACGTCGTGTCTCGCCGCCTGGCTGCTGGTTGGGCTGTCACACGGGCGCGCACAAGAGACCGGACGCTGTCGAGGACGCAAGCCTGGTCGTTGGAGACTGCCGGCGCAGGCGCTCGTCACGGGCGGAAAGCTTACAGCCCTGAGGATTGCCGCCGGTCCGTCGTGTGGTGCGCGAGATCTGGGATGAATCACACAGTACAGGCTCCAGAGGTTGATGGATGGGAAGTACGGAGTACGGCGAGGTGTATGCAGAGGAGAGAAAAAGGCTGAGCTTGCCTGTGGCTGGGGTCACGGTAGCTTCAGCGTTGGTGACGAGTGGGGCGGGCGGGAACCGGAAAATCCGAGTCTGGCGCTAGGCTGCTCTGGGGTTTGCGGCTGCCACTGTCAAGCACGATGCACGACCCCTCCAAGACCCCTCCAAGACCCCTCCCCACCAACGGCCAAAGATTTTTCTGATCTCTCTGCAGTCACCGCCGCATCACCTGTCCAGCTGGTTCCAGGCACGGGAATACTGAGATCAAGATGTCTTCCACGATTGAGCAGGCCGAGGCGCCTCACCAGACATATGATGTCAGTCTCCTCTCATCAGGCCTGCGTGCCGTTCGCGGCGCCCTTGCGCGGCCCGAAGCTGCGGGATACTACCCTCGCATGCAGATAGATGGAATGGCTGCTAATTATGCGCTCCCCAGACCATTCTCACTCTAGATTTCGGCTCGCAGCTGACCCATCTCATTACGAGACGTCTGCGAGAGCTCAATGTGAGACGGCCAGCGGCTTCAGAATGACGTAAACCAAGCGCTCACGTCCGCAGGTCTACAGTGAAATGCTCCCGTGCACTACCAAGCTCTCGGACCTGACTTGGAAGCCCAAGGGAATCATTCTCTCTGGCGGTCAGTGACGCCTAGTCTGGCATTTTCATGTCTCAACTATTAAAACCTCGACAGGCCCCAACTCGGTCTACGAGAAGGACGCTCCTCGTGAGTCATTGCCCATGGCACCCCGTGATAGCCGCAAGCGTATATTGATTCCAAGCTCAAGACGTCGACCCGGCTTTCTTCGATCTCGATGTCCCGATTCTGGGAATTTGCTACGGACTCCAGGAGTTGGCCTGGAGGCTGAGCAAGGACAACGTCATTGCCGGCACGGAGCGGGAGTACGGACACGCGGTGCGCCCCTACCGGCTCATCCCCCATTTCGTAGAAGCCTGGAACTGACATCAATCGTTCGAAAAGGATCTTATTCCGCAGCGCCACAACAGCAGCGTTGACAGACTCTTTGAGGGTCTGCACGAGGCTTCGCAGGTGTGGATGAGCCATGGCGACAAGCTTGGCAAGCTGCCTGATGGGTTCTGCACTATTGCCACCACACAGAACTCTCCCTATGCTGGCATTGCCCACATGACCAAGCCCATCTTTGGCTTGCAATTCCACCCCGAGGTCACCCACAGCATCCGAGGCAAGGATATGCTGAAGAACTTCGCCGTCGGCATTTGCGGTGCCAGACAGAACTGGAACATGTCAAACTTCATCGAGCAAGAAATCATCCGCATCCGAAAGCTTGTTGGTGAGAAGGGACAAGTCATTGGCGCCGTTTCCGGCGGTGTCGACTCCACTGTTGCCGCGAGGCTCAGTAAGTTCATTCTGCCACTGCTTAAGCCTTGAGGTGAAAACTGCTGACACTTGGTTTAGTGAAGGAGGCCATTGGCGATAGGTTTCACGCTGTTCTCGTCGACAACGGAGTGATGCGCCTCAACGAGTGCAAGCAGGTCAAGGAAACCCTTGCTGAGCACCTCGGCATCAACCTGACGATCGCGGATGCTTCGCAAAAGTTCCTTTCCGGATTGAAGGGCGTGGTCGACCCCGAGAAGAAGCGAAAGTTCATCGGCAACACCTTCATTGACATATTCGAAGAGGAGGCCGTCAAGATTGAGAAGGCCGCCGAGAACACGCCCAACGCTGGCAAAGTGGAATGGTTCTTGCAAGGCACCTTGTACCCGGTACGCATCAACCCCGTCTCAGCAGGTTCTGAGAGTGTGACGAGATTTGCCTTATAGTCAGCAACTAACGGGATCTACGTGCAGGATGTTATCGAATCGATCTCCTTTAAGGGCCCGTCGGCGACCATCAAGGTATGCTGTCCGCAACGCGTTCCCTACGCGGGAGGGTCCTGTTTTATGGCAGACACAGTGACTGCTGTCCGACCCCTGTTATAAAACAGGCACCTCCCGCGTATACTTTAGGCGAGGCCTTGCAGTTGACGGTTGAATAGACACACCACAATGTCGGAGGCCTGCCCCAGCGAATGATGGAGGGACAGGGCCTGAAGCTCATTGAGGTAAGCGAATGCTCGCTATGACACTAGCTATCGCGCATACGAGAGCCTGGGTCTTAGTTGGTGGACAAACCGATGCTAATGAATTCAGCCTCTTAGGGAATTGTTCAAGGAGTGAGTCGCTCTGATATTTATTGCCGGATGAGAGAACATCCGACATCACATCTTGAGCATGTGCTGACCCTGACGGTATAGTGAAGTCAGAGCTCTCGGACGTGAGCTTGGCATCAACGAAGAGCTTGTTATGAGACATGTGAGTGGAGATACTCCTTTGCAAGGATGATCACACATTTGGAGACAGATGCTGACAACGCCTTGCTTAGCCTTTCCCTGGGCCGGGCATCGCCATCCGCATTCTCGGTGACGTTACCCCCGAGCGCGTTGAGATTGCCAGAAAGGCGGATCACGTAAGCCCTGAGATAACCCCCCTAGCAACAGTGTCGAACGTGTCCATTGACCATCTTGCAGATTTTCATCAGCATGATCAAGGAGGCTGGCATCTACAACAAGATCAGCCAAGCCTACGCTGCTCTGGACACGAACAAGGCTGTTGGAGTTATGGTGAGTAGCATGGCAATCAATTTGCATGCTGAAAAGGAAGCCGTTGCTGATAGTTGAGCCAAACAGGGTGATCGACGCGAGGAAGGATATATCATCATTCTCCGTGCCGTCGTTACGACCGACTTCATGACGGCAGAGGCGTACCACTTCGACATGGACTTCCTCATGAAGATCTCCCGACGCATCGTCAACGAGGTCGACGGTGTCAGCTGCGTCACGTACAACACCACCAGCAAGCCGCCTGCTACTATCGAGATGCAGTAGATTGGCGCTGCGTCGTCAGTCTCTAAAGAGGACGCCAGGTACTGATTAGACAGTCGAGCAACTAGACGAAAAGGAAAAGCCAGGAAAAAAAGGTCATGGGCTCGGTTTTTTTTTCTGGTTAACGTAGAACTTCTCCATTTTGGAGAATTGAATCAAGCAACTTGAAGCAGAACATCAGGTACAGCTCGGGGGCCAGCCGCGATGATGTTGGTAAGTTACATATTGCACCCGATTCATGAATATTGCTGTCTGAAATATTGGCGGTCTCCAGCGGCTTGCATGTGGTTCCACACGCGCTAACCTGAAAATAGGCATTGCAATGAGATTTCTTTTACCAGGGACAGCAGGGCAACATGGAGCAACGCCAATGACACGTATTAGGGCGATTATAGACATCTGCACATATAGAAGGGATCAAAATAAAGGTTCTTGATTTTGAAAGAAGATGCAGTCCTAGCGAGGTTGCTATATCCGGCGGCCTCAAGGTTGGGTTGAAGGCGGGATGTGGAGATGCTTGTGAGAGGTCTGCACGTGACTGGCTGCACTCCCCTAGTACGTGTTCCAACATCCTTGTCTGAGGCGCCAGAACGTCGTCCTCTGAGATGCAAAGCCTCGGGCATGGCAGACTCAGCATGCTCTCGGGCCTCTCACGTAGATGCTTGTTGGCAGTGCGGCCTGCAAGGGGAGCACTCACACCATTAGTAGCGACGAGGCCCAAGAGATACGAAGCGTATGATGCCCGCTTGGATCGGGATGCACTGGCTGCAGCGCGATCATGGTTCGAGAAGTTTGATGCATCTCAACTCCCGCGGGGCAGCACGACGTATGCCAGATCCAGCGGACCTGGCGGACAACATGTCAATAAGTAGGTCGACTCTCATCCAAGATTGGCATATGGTGCTGACGGAAAGGACAAGGACCGAGTCCAAGGCCATAACTGTCGTTCCTGTCACAGACTTGCTGTCAATCCTGCCCAGCTCATTGCACGCCAGTGTTCGGAAATCCAAGTATTACACCGCCAGTAATGATTCTCTCACATTTCAGGCTCAGACGCAACGGTCTAGAACGGCAAACACGGACGAGAATCGGCAGAAGCTGCTGGACGAAGTGACCCGCATGTACCAGGAGAATGTTCCTGCGCAAACGAGCAGCGAGAAGAAGAAGAAGCACCAAGATATGTGAGTACCGCCCGTAGTGCTCGACCTGCAGAGGTGTGGCTGCATGGCTAACTGTGAGTAGAGAGAAAAAGTTCCATGAGAACAGGATGAAGGACAAGAAGCTTCTGAGCTCCAAGAAACAGTCACGCCGGGGACCCTCGGACTGACTTGGGGCGCCAACATTGTTCCCTTTCACGCGAAGAAATCCGAGGCAAAGTCGAAGGCTGGTGGTACCATGGGTTGCCCATTCTGCGGAACGCGAACTGGAGCCACAAGCAAGTTCATACTTAATGCCCTGCCATATTGATCTTGCGAGCCCTCTGCCGGGCACAATGGGGCGGTGACTGCTTCGCTGCACTTGGCATCACTGCCACGAGTGACTTCAATCTCAACATTGGAGATAGAAGTGTCCGCTTTGGCAGACTTCTGTGAACTGCTGGGGAGAAAGGGAACGGGAAGGGCTGAAGCCCCCTCCCGATCAGAGCCGGAATGACCATGGCAACAAGATACCTCGACTAGCTGAGCCTAATGGCGAAATATATTGACACACAAAGAGCGAGGGTAATGGACTTTTGTGTTGCGGAAACTTGTCTCGTATAAGTGCGGTGCAGCCGGTCTATGTATGCTGGCTGGCATGGCTGCCCGGGCATATATCAGTAGAGTTGCATTTATCCATGCCAAGTTCTTCGTCCACTGGCCGCTCATGCTGAGAGCAAGTTGACAAGGATGGCCCGCATATGGTGATACCTAGGGAGGCCCAGCAGGAGGTGCTGCATCCCGTGTAAGTGCAAGCGCGTCAACACCCTGGGCTTGGAGCAGCCGAGAACCGGGCGTGCAGCCACAATTTCGCTCCGCGCTTGAGACATGGGTCAGGTGAGGCTGGAGGCTCGATCTGCGGGTGGGATTGGCGCGTCGGCTCTGGGGGAGCGCTGATGTGGGGTATGAGCAGACCCGCGGGCGCCGGATTTCGTCGGGTCGGCCGCCCGCTCCAGTGCTCGGTGCGGTGCCTGGACTAGGGATGGCGCGGGGGAGGCCCGGGCAACCGGGTTGGATGGCACCTCAGCGATATCGCATATCCCGAAGCTATAACTTCCCGATTTCCGGCTAACACCCAACGTTGCTTCTTCAACATCTCAGACACCGTCTGGCACACACCGGCAAGACCAGCTCAGATCAAGGGTCCATCCACTTGTCTGTTTGCATGCTCGCTCACCATGTTCAAACACACCCTGCGGACCGTTACGAGAGGCAGTGCGCGGGCCTCGCTGCGGCCAATGGCTGCGCGGAGCTTCGCCTCTGCCAGCAAGGCCGCCTTCGACTGGGAGGACCCGCTCGCGTCCAAGAACCTCTTGACTGAGGAAGAGCTTGCCATTGGGGAGACTGCCGAGCGCTACTGCCAGGAGCGTCTGCTTCCTCGGATTCTACGTATGAAGCGCCTGCCCAGGTGGACCGGCAAACGGGTCGTTGTTGCTAACCGCGGCGTTCGCAGAGGCGTATCGTGACGAGAACTACGATGCCAAGATGCTCGCCGAGATGGGAGAGCTGGGCCTGCTCGGCGCCAGCATTGAGGGCTACGGCTGCGCGGGCGTGTCGTCGGTTGCCGGCGGCCTCATTACGCGCGCCGTCGAGCGCGTCGACAGCGGCTACCGATCAGGCATGTCGGTGCAGTCGTCGCTGGTCATGGGCGGCATCTACGAGTTCGGCACCGAGGAACAGAAGCAAAAGTTCCTGCCGGAAATGGCCAAGGGCAAGCTCCTCGGCGCGTTTGGCCTGACGGAGCCCAACCACGGCAGCGACCCGGGCAGCATGGAGAGCATCGCCAAGCCGCACCCGACCAAGAAGGGCTACTACTCCCTCAGCGGCGCCAAGACGTGGATCACCAACAGCCCCATTGCCGACGTGCTGCTGGTGTGGGCCAAGCTGCAGGAGACGGGCAAGATTAGGGGCTTCCTCATCGAGCGCAAGGACTGCCCCCCCGGCACGCTGGAGACGCCTGCCATCAAGGACAAGAACGGCCTCCGGGCGTCCATTACGGGCATGATCCAGATGGACGACTGCCCCGTCCCCGAAGCCAACATGTTCCCCGACGTCGAGGGTCTCCGGGGGCCCTTCAGCTGCCTCAACAACGCCCGCTACGGCATCTCGATGGGCGTCATGGGTGCCCTGGAGGACTGCATCGCGCGGGCTCGGACGTATGCCCTGGAGCGCAAGCAGTTCAAGGGCAACCCGCTGGCCAAGTACCAGCTCATCCAGAAGAAGCTGGCCGATGCCGCGACCGACGCCGCCTATGGCACCCTGGCCGCGATCCAGGTCGGTCGTCTTAAGGACGAGGGCAAGGTGGCGCCGGAGATGATTAGCATGGTCAAGAGGCAAAACTGCGACACCGCGTTGCGCAACGCGCGGGTCCTGCAAGAGATCTTTGGCGGCAACGCCGCGAGTGACGAGTACATGATTGGGCGACACGTGGCGAATCTGTTCGTTACGCAGACCTATGAGGGCCAGAGCGACATTCACAGTACGTTTGCCACCTCTGGCTTTTGTGCACAACTCGATGCCATGTAGTGCATTACTGACAAGATTACACAGGTCTGATTCTGGGCCGGGCCATCACTGGCGTCCAGGCTTTTGTATAAGTATAGGTAGCACTGCTTGCCAGAGCTAGAGGTGGTGGCAGCATCTGCTCAATGCCTCGGTACCGCGGGGCGGGCTGTGGTTTTGTCGGCAGCGTCTATAAATCACTTCAAAATCAACCATCACGGCCCTCAACGAGCCGACATGCAGGAGGAAAGCTTCGTAAAAGCATTTTCCCCGTGCCCTGTGAATGTTGACACTTGAACGCAATTCCCAGAAATGTAATTACATGGAGTTGACGACTGGCGATGGTGCCGCGTACGAGTGCGAGTAAACGTCATGGGTACGGGACGGCGGAGCCGGCCTAGCCGGGGTGGATCACCATCGGCAACGCATGGCACCACCCCGCGGGCAGATTCGAGTGGCAGCGAGCGGCAAGGCTGGCCAGACGAGCAGCGTTTGATCGGGAGGCGTGGTGTCGCGAGATGCATCATGCCGGGTCGTGCAGCGAATCTGGACCCGGAACCCATTTACGCAGCGCCAGATTCGGCCCGGGTCAGCGGCATTTGGCCCCCGGCGGGCTCGTGACGGGATGCGCACGGTGTGCCGTCTTGCTTGCCTCGCCTCTCCTCGCCTCGCCTCACCCGCACGCAATGCGGCCAGAGCCCATCGAAGTCGGGCGAAGGCCATGGCAACCGTCGCACGGGCTGCAGGCGCGGTACCGCAAAACTGTGGGCTGCTTAGCAGCGGCGGGCCAACGAACACGCGGGGCGCTGTTAGTGAGCCGAGTCGCGCAGCTCGCTGGAGGCTCCCGTCAGTGGCGGCACCTGGCGCTGGCCACCGCCTTCCATTCGCCCCGGCGACCAGCGCTCAGCGCAGAAGGTCGCCTCGCTCCGCCCGTCGGTCGGGCTCGGACTCGCCCAGGCGCAGGCGGGCGGCAGAAAAAACCTGCCCCCATCCACCCACGGCCACCTAGCCTTTCGCTTTGTACTCCTCCCACTGTGGTCCCTGTGACTCGCACTCTCCTTCCTCCATACAACACCACACCCGCCACGGAGACGCCGTCACGACGCCCACGACGCCCTTGACCAGCCTCTTCCTCTGCAAACGACGACCCTCATCACCTCACGAGCGTCGGCCAGCAGCCCTCGACTGCCTGCATTTTTTTTGAAGCCTTCGTCTTCCCGTTGAGGTGCGTCGACCTCCCTCGCCGACCGCCCGTGCCGACGCCCTCCGCTAACGCAGTCCCGCGACAGTGCATCAACGCAGCGAAGCCCTCTTTTCGCCCCCTCTACACACAGAAATCACAGCCATGGCTCTTAAGCGCATCAACAAGGAGCTCACTGATCTCGGCCGGTAATTCTCTCTTCTTCCTTGCCCCTCCCAGTGCCTAGTGCCAGCGTCGAGAGCCCAAGTGTGAGGTGGGGCTGAGTCTGAGCGGGGTCTTTTCCGGCAAAGAACGTCGATGACTGCTGGATGCTCGCGACGCCTTCGACTCGGTTTGGGCCTCCATCGTCGCTGCTACGTCGTGCTTGTATTTTCTCGAGATGAAATGACGGTTTGCTGACATTTTGACTCTACAGGGACCCACCGTCCTCGTGCTCTGCTGGCCCGGTTGGCGAGGACCTGGTACGCAAAAACCCCTCCCTCACCTAAGTCGGACCTTTGTCCGCCGAAGCAACATCATTCACCGCCTTCCACCCCGGCTCGCGGCTATCAAGGCTTTGAATGTGTTGGTTTTTGAGATCACGACTGACAGTCATCAGTTTCACTGGCAAGCGACGATCATGGGACCTGTAAGCAACCGCCCTACCCCTGCAACTACCCGAGCCGCGACGTGCAAGGACCAGCATGACGTTGCACTGATTGGCAGCGACGTTAATCTGGTTCTTTCGTCGCCCCCGGGTTGCTGCCTGAGACCTGTGATGAGAGTCAGCTTCTAACGAAAGCAAATAGGGTGAATCGCCATACTCTGGCGGTGTCTTCTTCCTCGCCATCCACTTTCCCACCGACTACCCCTTCAAGCCCCCCAAGGTCAACTTCACGACTCGCATCTACCACCCCAACATCAACTCCAACGGCAGCATCTGCCTAGACATCCTGCGTGACCAGTGGAGCCCTGCCCTGACCATTTCCAAAGGTACGTAGGGATGGCCTGCAACGGCCACCTGTGAGACGTGCGGACAGCTTCGCTGACAAATATGCTCCGCAGTCCTCCTGTCTATCTGCTCCATGCTGACAGACCCCAACCCCGACGACCCTCTTGTGCCGGAGATCGCCCACGTGTACAAGACTGACCGACCCCGATACGAGGCCACGGCCCGGGAGTGGACCCGCAAGTATGCCGTCTAATGCGGCGGTTGCGGCGGCATGATACGGCAGTGGAGCGACAAGGCGCCGGGCGGATTTTTCATCTTTGCCTCTCTTGCAGGACTCTCAATGCGGTGGATTTCCAGACGACGAGGCGAGTTTGACGGAGTGGAGGAAGCGCGTCCGAGTCGCAAGCGTCGCTGAGGGCGTCCATTCCCTATGAGCCAGCATCGGCCGAGCTGCATCTGGGGAGACCGAGAACCGGGGCCCCAGGCGACGGCAAGGAAAGAAGCTAGACAGACATATCCGCTATTAGAGGGATCTCATGCGACTGGGCTTTGGGTTTGCATGGACGAATGTGTTTATTGGCATGCAGAAACCAGCAGCGTATCTACTGCATATGACTCTCACTCATAGGCGTGGCTCCTTTTGCGTGCTCGGCCGTTGTGTACGTACATGATTTGCGGGGAGCCCACGACAGCCTCGTAAGCAGTGATTCGCGAGGAACCCACCACGGCCTCGTGAGTAGTGTGTTGCAGATATCTCCAAACGCCGCGAAGGCTGCGACATGTTTGCAGAGTAGAGCGGCCCGCGGGTCGGACGCGCCCGCGGCGGACTGGATCGTTTGCCAATCGCATTCAAAATAGGCATTCCACCAGGTTACTGAGCCTCCTAAAGGCTCGGGGCGTTTCGAGTATGAGTAGGAGCACGAGTATTACGGGCAGGCTCTGGTGGCGACCATTACCAATCAGCATGGCCAGGAGCTGCCTCCAACCCAAAACCGTCCAATGTTTGCGAAGGGGATCTACGGGGAGGCGCGGCACGGCATGCATGACATGGCATGATATGGCATGTTCCTTCGGCACCGACGGCGCTGGCCGCGATGGAGATGGATCGGGAAACTGACAGCGCCAAGGGTTGGCCGTCAGAGGTTTGAGGGTCTGCGACGGCGCCTCGAGGCACGTGTGGGATGGCATGGCATGGCTGCCGCTCTGGTGGGAGTGGGAGAGGCCGCTGCTGGCTGGGCGCATGGGCGCTTCACAAGCAAACGGCTGCGCTTTCATGCGCGCCTCTCTGTCAAGCACCACAAGGTGAACGTGGACTCGTCATGGGCTCGTGGGCGAACCATAGAGCGGGCGCCTCGGGTTGTGGCGCGACGGTATCCGTAGCAGCGTGTTTCACGGAGTCGCTTGCGACACCACCGCAAGCCAGGCCTGGGCCCGGCAACCAGCGCGAACCCCGGCCAGGGAAAGGCTCTGCTACGTGGTTGAGACGCTCAGACCGGCGCTGCAAGGTGGGCCGTTATTTTGCCAATTACGGAGCACACGTACCTCAGAAACGCTTGCGTACCCACCCGTCGAGAGTCGTGAAACCGAGTTTGGGCTGGCCCGGGGCCGGCTGCAGATGGAGTCGTTTGCCCGCTCGGGCGTTTGTCGTTGCCGAGGGCCTTCCCATCGAGCGAGCTCTCGCACGCCGGAAAGACGGCACAACGACGAGGGCTGCGCGAGCAATGTTCGGATGCATCTCTGGCAACTTATGATGAGGATACAAGCCGGGCCCGGCGAGCGGCGCGGTGCTGGCGACGGTCGGGCGGGTTTCGTAATCTTGATGCAGGCACCCTGATGCTTTTTCCGGCGTCGCAGGTCGACCGTCAGTCCCTCGGCCGAGGGCCCACTCGAGGGCCAGGGGAAGGTAGAGGGTACCAGGCCGATGCGCAGCTGATACGCCGCAAGGCATTGTCACTGCGACCCGGCCGGCTCCTGGGCCCGGCGGCTTCTCGTGCGGACCCGACCCTCTTGCGCTGCTGCTCGGCGGTGGAAGTGGTGGCAGTGGTGGTGGTGGTGGCCTCATCTGGCGGCTCTGCTTGTAGGCCCCGGCCACGGTCCCCATCATCCGGGTCTTCGCGACCAGGCTGGCCGGCCAAGAACTCAGAACTGTAACTTCCCTTGCCCCCCGCCCTCGTTCTGCTTTTTATTCATTTCGTTCTTCGTTGTTGATATCTTCCCGGGCTTCGCCTCTGCATAACCCAGGGCGAGCACTCTCCTCCTATCTTGTTGTGCATGTGCTGGTATGATCTCCCTCCTTGGCTGGGCCCATCGTTTCAAGTGAAGCTGGGTACCGGCACGCCCACATCTGCGAAGCTTGAGCCAGTGTTCCTTTACCCTGCTTCATTTCCACCATGAATCTTTGACGGCTTTTGTATGATGGGCTGACGATCTCGAACGGTTCCAGGCCTCATATACTATCCATTCATTCGTTGTGCGCCGGAGACGCGGACGGAATCGTCTCAACTTAGGATCACGAGTGCGAGTTGCGCCATTCAGCAGGCTCTGAATCTTCACATCACCACGACACTTCCCGATCACGTACGACAACTGCTTTCGCTTGGAGGGGATACAGGGATACGACCAGAAGAGAGGGCCGTCGACAAAGGTCAGGAGGAGGAATCAGTCCACGGACGAGGCAAGCCGAAGAGCATTCAGCCGGGTCAAGAAGAGGAGGATCTGAAGACTGTACGGTCAGCAGCAGTCCTGGGCTCGGACGGGCTGTGACGGCCACCACAGGATAAACGCGCTGGGAAACGATCGACCAAACGTTACGGCAGCGACGACACGGCGGCCACGATGGATTACGACTACGCCGGCTACGAGAAGCCATCGGAGAGGTCAAGATGGACACCGCTGACGCGGATGCTGCTCTCTGGCGAGATGACCCAGGAGAAGCAGCAGGAGCTGACGACGAGGGAAAAGTTTGACCGGTGGATGATCAACGAGGGGTACCGAAGATTGTAGGTCAAGGGAGGAGGCGGTGGGAGTCTGGTGTTAATGCTGACGTCCGTCCACAGCTTCGTCTTCGTCTTCCTGTCGGCGCATGCCCTGATATTCGCCTTCGCATCGGTCCACTACGCCGTCAAGGACAGCCTGCAGGGCGCGCGAGACATCTTCGGCTTCACCTATGTCATCGCCCGCTCGTCAGCCGTGGTGCTGCACGTCGACGTCGGCATCATCCTCTTCCCCGTCTGCCGGACGCTCATCTCGCTCGCGCGCCAGACGCCCCTCAACGGCATCATCCAGTTCGACAAGAACATCACCTTCCACATCACGACGGCGTGGTCCATCGTCTTCTTCTCGTGGGTGCACACCATCGCGCACTGGAACAACTTCGCACAGGTCGCGGCCAAGAACAACCTGGGCTTCTACGGCTGGCTGCTGGCCAACTTCGCCTCGGGCCCAGGCTGGTCTGGCTACGTGATGCTCATCGCGCTCATGGGCATGGTCATCACGTCGGTCGAGAAGCCCCGCCGCGCCAACTACGAGCGTTTCTGGTACACGCACCACATGTTCATCGTCTTCTTCTTCTTCTGGGCCTTGCACGGCGCCTTCTGCATGATCCAGCCCGACGTGGCGCCCTTTTGCACGAGCGTCGGCGCCTCGGCCATCGGCGTCTTCTGGCAGTACTGGATGTACGGCGGCTTCGTCTACCTGGCCGAGCGCGTGGCCCGCGAGGTGCGCGGCCGGCACAAGACGTACATCTCCAAGGTCATCCAGCACCCGAGCCAGGTGTGCGAGATCCAGATCAAGAAGGAGAACACCAAGACGCGGGCCGGCCAGTACATCTTCTTCTGCTGCCCGGCCGTGTCGCTGTGGCAGTACCACCCCTTCACGCTGACGAGCGCGCCCGAGGAGGACTACATCTCCATCCACATGCGCTGCCAGGGCGACTTCACCATGGCCGTGTCGCAGGCGCTCGGGTGCGAATGGGGCAAGAAGGGTGACACGAGCAAGGTGGTCGGCACTAACGGCGAGGGCAACGGCGTGGACCCGGCCCTGCGCCGCGTGCTTCCCCGCGTCTACATCGACGGCCCGTTCGGCTCGGCGTCGGAGGACGTCTTCAAGTACGAGGTGTCCATCCTGGTTGGCGCGGGCATCGGCGTCACGCCCTTTGCCTCGATCCTCAAGTCCATCTGGTACCGCATGAACTACCCGCAGAAGAAGACGAGGCTGTCCAAGGTCTACTTCTTCTGGATCTGCCGCGACTTTGGCTCCTTTGAGTGGTTCCGCTCGCTGCTGCTGGCCGTCGAGGCGCAGGACGTGGAGAACCGCATCGAGATCCACACGTACCTGACGGCCAAGATCAAGGCCGACGACGCGACCAACATCATGATCAACGACGCCAACGCCGACAAGGACACCATCACGGGCCTGAGGAGCCCGACCAACTTTGGGCGACCCAACTGGGACATGATCTTCCGGGGCATCCGCAAGCTGCACTCGCCGGCCGAGGCGGGCGTCTTCTTCTGCGGACCCAAGGGGCTGGGAAGCTCGCTGCATCAATACTGCAACAAGTACACGGAGCCGGGGTATGTTATGCTGGCCCCTAACGCTGCGTGTAAAAGTCTGAATGCTGACTGTTTCAATGTAGCTTCTCGTTTGTCTGGGGCAAGGAGAACTTTTAGACGGTGCTTCCTCGCCTTGGCAACCATCTTTGTTGGATATTCTTGGCCGTAAAATGTGTGGCAGATATAGACGGGAGGCATGCCTGTCCCCCAGCTTTTTCTTTTCCCTTTATTCAACCTTTTTGGCATACGTGCGCGGGACGCAGACACTTCTCGTGTATAAACGTGGGTGAAGGGGGGCGGGCGTGGTGTGCAGCTTTGCAAAATGAGAAGGAGATGATTTTAATATCCAAAGAGGGGGAGGGATGAAGAGGTGGAAGAATCTGCTTTTCCCTTTTTTTTTTTGTTGTCTCCTAGCAGAGACTTAGATGGACGTCTACCTACTTATTCAAGTGGAATATACCAACCTTTGACGTCGTCGCTGCAAATGAGATTGTTGTAGAAAATGTAGCAAATCAGAGGCCGGTATGCCTACCTACTCCGTTGCCGTAGGCATGAAAGTCGTCGCCGATTTCATGCCGCGGGAGAGCAGCGGGAGAGCAGCGGAAATGGCGCGAGCGTGTGCGTGCCACGCGTGTCTCGGCCAAGTGCTGTCCTGGGGGCGGCCCCGACGGAGGAGCACGTGCGTCCAGAGAGGTTGGATATTTATGGTTGGTGTCTCAGACAACATGGGCAACCCCCGTAGGGTCATCCGCTCTGCTTTGCAAAGCTACGAAAGACTTTGCCCGCTGCTGCCGTGGAAAATGCGAAACCCTTTCACAGGATGCAGAAAGATGGAATATAGAGAACAAGAGAGATGTCCATAGCCTCGTGAAGGCGCCACGATGCCCAGCACCTGGTCCCTGGCAACCTTCTCCCTCCCCCTGGCGAACGATCTCGCTGTGGGGAGGCCTAATAAACAACCTAGCCCACCAACCCACTGGAGCGAGCCACGATGCCGGACGGCTCGGGGCACGGCGGGCATAATTACGGCTGCGGGCTCTATTACGGCTGCGGGCTGGGGGCGACGGGTCACGCGAAGGGTCCGAGCAGACGCGCGCGATTGAGCGCACACGAGAGCGCAAAAGGGAAATGCTGATGAGCAGAGAGTGAGTGGCTGGCGGAGACGTGAGGTGACGTGCCAGCGCATCATGCGAAGGAAGACTCGCCGCCCAACGCACCACCTTTTGGCAGACCACCACCACCACCACCAACGCCAATGATGCCTCGTCTCGCAGCGACGGCGGCGGCTGCAACACTGCCGCCAGCAGCTGGTGCCCAGGCCAGGCTTCGCGCCCCCAGGACCCTACCAACACAACACGTACTCGCAAGGGCTTCATTTTCAGCCAGATGACGCGCCGCAGGTCCGACCTCGTATACGGCGGGAGTCCCACCGCTAAACGGAAACGCCGCAGGCCCCCGCTAGTCCGCAAGGGGCTAACGCTGTGCCTGTCGTGTTGCCATTTGGAGGGGCCTGGCGAACTTCCAGCGGGCTTCCAGGCACTGGGTTTTCGCATTGGGCCCTGGGCCCTGGCTTTTCCCGAGGTGGTGGGCCTCCCACCTTGCTGCGGACTTCCAAATCCACGGATCCCGTCGTCCCACGCAGGCCCCCCCAGTTTCTTCCCCTACGACCCCTTTGAGGCGATTCGTCATCCTTTCCAACTTCGTTCCGACTTTCTCGACCCCTCGCTCGTTTTGTATCAACTATCTTTCGTTTCCTTGTGTATTCGCCGCATTGTGATTTGCGCTCCGACGGGCGCCCATTTCCGCATTTGCCGTACCACCCGGCCCGACCGATTCACAGCGCACGCTCTCTCCGATTCTCTACAGCCCCCCTCGACCACCTCCGGAAGCACCGCGAATCGAGCTTTTGATTTGGCTGCATCGCCGCCATCTGCGAGATGCGACTCTCCGGGGGACTCGCCCTCGGCGCGCTGCTCGGCGCTGCTCAGGCCAGCAAAGTCGTCGTTCGCCAAAATACCGCGCCGACTGGCTCGACACCGCAGGCGTCGCAGGCGTCCACCACCCCGTCTTCTTCCGACAACGCAGTGACCACGCCGCCAGCGTCCAGCTCGGGCGGCGGTGGTGGTGGTGGCGGCGGCGGCGGCGGTGATACCACTGTCTTCGTCACCGAGACTGTCAGCGGCGACGTCAAGACGGTCACCAAGTTCACGACCGTCGAGACCACCATTACGTCGACCGCCCTCCTCACCTCTACCGACTTCACGACCATCACCGTTACCAGCAGCGACCAGCCCACTGCCACCAAGACTGTTTACGAGACTTCGACGCAATTTGTGAACCAGAAGCGCGGCCTTGGTGCCGAAGTCGCGCCACGCACCGATGCCCCCTCTCCGGTCCCGACTAGCACCGGTGTCGAGGGCGACGCGGCTGAATTGCAGGAGAACTACTTGGCAAAGCGGGCAACCATTACCAAGACGACCACGGTCACAGTTGGAGGCGGCGGTGGCGGAACGACCATTGTCAACAGTGTCGTCAAGACCGTCAAGACTGTCGTGACCTCCGTCACCACGAGCCTGTCGACTGTCACCGAGACGGACCAAGCAAACGCCAAGACGACTATCACGGTGACAAGCACTCTCGTCGTCACTTCGACCAAGGTACCGACGGGTGTCGTGGAGACGTCCACGGGCTCCCCGACCAGCACCCCCGGCGGCAGCGGCAGCAGCGGCAGCAGCGGTAACGGCTCAGGCGGTGATAGTGGACTATCCACCGGCGCAAAGGCTGGTATCGGTATTGGCGCCGGCGTCGGTGCCTTGGCCGTCGTTGGTCTCATCGCCTTCTTCTGCATGCGACGTCGCCGTGGCCCCAAGCCTGTCCACGATGACTTCATGGGCGCCTCCGAGGTCCCTGTCGGAGCAGCGGGGGCTGCTGGCGGCGCGAGCTCGCGAGGCTCGCACCACATGTCCGAGACGTCGCCCGCGACCGGCTATCTCGCTCCCGCCCGCTCTCCTGTCAACCAGAGCGTCAGCCCCGAGGGATATCGCGGCACGGCCATGGGCGACGGACGCGCCGGATATGCCAAGCCCGCGCAGTACGGGTCGGCGTACACGAGCCCCAGCACCACCATGACCCAGCAGAGTCGGAACAACGCCATGGTTGCCGGGGATCAACTGCCGCGCCACCCCACGCCTGGAGACCCGACGCTCGTGAGCCCGTCATCGCCCAACACGGCCGAGCTGGGCAACGACGGCGCGGCGGCCGCCAAGTGGCACAACTCGAATGCGACCGAGATCGATGGCCAGCCGGTCATGAGCCACCACAGCGGACCCGTCGAGATGCCCACCCAGGAGTACCGGTAGGGCCAAGGCGGGAGACGGGGCTCGAGGTGATTTGAAGATGCGGCAACGTGCATTTGATAGATATGACCGCTTGGGATATGCAAAGTACGACGTGCCGTGACGGAGCACATCAGGCAACCTTAATTGGTCTTGTAAATAGCAGCAACATTTCATTGTATGAACACTCTCTTTATAGCTGTGGAGGCCTTAGGCCTCTCCTTATATCTCATACTCTCGGATGAAATTGCGGCAACGTGTTGGCCCTATGACATGTGACGCATACTCGTTCGCGCAAGTTGATCTCCCACACCAAGCTGGATGAGGCTGCGAGACGTCTGCGCGTGGCCACAAGCAGACACGGTTTGTGGCCGCCTCAGCACATCTTGTGTGTGTGCTTGCTGGGCCCTCCCTCCAATCCAGGGCTGTGCCATGACTCGCGATAGGAAGCCCATTGGCAGCGAGCGAGCAACCTTGACGGCCTCCACCCAACGAACCGGGCGGGCGGTTCGCTGACTAACGGCAGCAATCGGCACCCTCTGCCGGCAATTGGGTAGATCTCCGCATGCCGCTGTCGAAAGTGGCGAACTACTCGTAGCTGCAGGGTAGGAGCTCGGGAGCTTTATCGCGGGGTCTCGATTCATCTTGATCTTGGACAACCTCAAAATACTCCGTTTCAAATGTAAAGCGCTGG
Source organism: Tolypocladium tropicale (assembly GCA_024340005.1). Lineage (NCBI taxonomy): Eukaryota > Fungi > Ascomycota > Sordariomycetes > Hypocreales > Ophiocordycipitaceae > Tolypocladium > Tolypocladium tropicale. The sequence goes on along the minus strand of JALHBU010000160.1, from coordinate 197,842 downwards.
ATCGTGCTTGCGTATTGCACGGTAGCCAATTGCCAAGACCTTCACAGGGTGAGTGCCAGTGGGGCCGCTGAGACTTGTCTTCTCTGTTGTCTTAGATGAGCTCAACTTGGCTTACATCCGCAGCTCGGTCTCCGATCGAGGAGCCAGCACTCCGCAGTCGTACGACAACAGCGCCGGGGTAAAAAAAAAAAAACCCGGCACTCGCTCAGCTTGACGCATATTGTGCATTCTTTAGAGACTGCTCAGCGCGAAGGCTATCTGGGGCCAACCGGCTCAGCACGGCCCGCCGCAGAAGACCAAAATGGGATTGCTACCAACGAAACACCATGAGGCTGGGGAGGAGTCGCGAGGCAGCGTGCCGACGACGGAGGTGGACTATGAGGAATTGAGTCGTGGCGTGGATGAAAGGAAGCTTGTGCGGAAGCTGGACTTTCACATCATCCCCATCGTTATGGGGCTTTATCTCTTCAGCTTCCTCGACAGGTACGGTGTCATTGTTCCCGCCCACGCCCGTGCAACAGTCTCGAACCGACTAACCATGACCACTGACATGAATGGCTGACTGACTGACTGACCATGACTGCAGAGTCAACATTGGCAACGCCCGCCTTTACGGGCTCGAGAAGGACCTTGGCCTCTCGTCTACTCAGTACCAAGTGGCACTGTCCATCCTCTTCGTCACTTACATTACCTTCGAGTTGCCGTCAAATCTCGTGCTCAAGCTCTTCACGCCGCGGCGGTGGCTCTCCTTCATTGCCGTCTCGTGGGGGATCATTGCCACGCTCACGGGTCTTGTCCAGAATTACGGCGGCCTCCTCGCGTGCCGCTTGCTGCTGGGCGCCGTCGAGGCGGGACTGTTCCCGGGCCTCAACGTGTACCTGACATTCTTCTACACCAAACACGAGCTCGCGGTGCGCGTCGGGTATCTGTTCGTGAGCGCGGCCATCGCCGGTGCCGTGGGCGGCCTCATGGCGTACGGTATCGGGCATATGGCCGGCTTGCAAGGACTGAGTGGCTGGCAATGGATCTTTATAATCGAGGGCATTCCCACCGTCATCATCGGCGTTATTACTTTCTTTGCGCTGCCCAACGACGCGAACTCGGCTTACTTCCTCAATGATCAGGAGAAGGCTATGATGGAGGTGCGCCGCGCGCGGGAGTACGGCAACACAAAGTCGAGCGATCAGTTCAGCCGGAAGGACATGGTGAAGGCGTTTCTGGACTTCAAAGTCTGGCTGTTTGCCTGCGGGCAGTTTGGTGTTGACACGATGCTTTACGGTGAGTTGCCCTGTCGCAACCGGCCGACGTCTGGTGATGTTTGGCTGACCGTAACGGCAGGCTACTCAGCTTTCCTTCCCACCATCATCGAAGATCTCGGGAAGTGGACGACTGCCGAGGTGCAGCTGCTCACGGTGCCCTGCTACTTCCTCGGCGCAGTCACGTACATGACCACGGCGTTCATCTCCGACCGGTTCCAGAGGCGAGGGCTTTTCTGCGTCATCTTCGGGACAATAAGCGTCATCGGGTACGCTGTCTTGCTGTCCGACTCGTCGGCGGGAGTGCACTACTTTGGGTGTTTCTTGGTCGCGTGCGGCCTGTACGTCTCTGTCGGGCTGCCGTTGGCTTGGGTGAGTGTTCCTGTCCGCTTCGTTGGAGTTTCTCGACGTTTCTGCGGATAGAGGACGGGGAGTTGACAACGACTGACAGCTACCGAATAACTGTCCCCGGTACGGCAAACGCACAACCGCGACGGGGATACAACTTACCATCGGCAATTCCGCCGGCATCATGTCCTCCTTCATCTAGTGCGTTGACCCGAGCACCATGCTGCGCTTCGATGCGGATTCTGCTAACCTAGTGGACAGCCCCATGAGTGACGCACCGCGTTACATCCGCGGCCATGCCGTCACGCTGAGCATGGTTGGGATGTCCGTATGTATCTACAGCTTCCTGTGGTTCTGGTACTCGCGTGTGAACAGAAAGCGGGCAGCCGGCCAGATGAGCGAGAAGCACAGGGCCATGGAGCAGGAGGAGCTCATGGAACTGGGGGATGACAGCCCCATGTTCCGGTATATGACTTAGGGGAAGCTCATGCGGGAGGTTTGATGGAGACGTGCGCAGGTTGGCCTGTGGACGGAGGTGGCTGACGGAACTACTTACGGCTTGCTGCTGCGTGCTTTGCCGGCGTTTGCAACCCTTTGGCTATTTGGGACGCTGATCATCGGATATCCGGAAAAGTGTAATTGCTCGTTGAGCGATGGTGTGTGTAATAGTCCTCATTCGTTAATGCCTTAAGTCCGCACGGTCTGACCGCAGCGGTTGATCGGCGTCCAGCCACCGCAGAGCTGCATACGGACCCTCCCCACCGCAGATTATGAATTTCAAGCCTGCCTGGCCGAAGAGCAGTGACGGTCCATTGACGAAGGCTTGGGGGACCTGACGCGTTAGCTCCGTTTAGAAGGGCTTCTTTTGGACGAACACAGCCCGGTGCAGGTCTCTGGGTGCAATCTAACGTACCTAGTTACCTGGCTTGACGTCGGTGCACGCGACCTGGACAGAGACAGTGATGCTATACCGCCTTTACCAGGTTCGTACGCGCTGGCCGAGCAGCTTGAGCGCAGGATGTCGTGTGCGATGAAAAGGTTTGTCTCTCGGACTGGCATCGCTCATCCACGGCTCTACGGCGATGCTGCGGAAGTGGACAGTTTTCATCGACGCACTTTCTCAACCGAGTAGCAGTTGCAAATGATCTTGGTGACGTATCCATAGAGGGAACCAACACTATGAAGTCATTGAGCAGTGGATTGTGAAGGAGGATTGCTGGTCGCTCAGGGGTTCGATGCCGTCTTTCCGAACGTTGTTGCTGACTGGTTCTTACGTGCATGATATGTTGCGACTTATAAGGGCAGATCTTCGTTTTGATGATGATGCTAAACGAACAGCCCCACGTGCGGTTTTGTTATGTTTGACCATCTGGTGTCGTGCATGGTGACAGATGTCTTTTCTGCCTGCAAGACTGGATTTGCGAATGATGATGCCAGCATGAACAACACTACTCTGCTACGATCATCAATGATTGAATCTCTTCGTACGACCTCTAGTCAATAGCTGCTTCAGTTCATCACTAGCTTTTAACCGCGGCAGAACAATGACGCTGTATCCTGGCGTCGTGGCCGAGATTTAGCGGTGATGCAATAGGAACTATTGCCGGTGCTGGCCTTCATCCAACAACAAAGCTACCGTGACGTTGTCAAATCACGCCACGGCAGTGAAAGATGCTTGCAAGATACCCCCGGCCAGGAGGGAAATGAGGTGTCGCGAATGCAGCCAACGCCGTGATGGCCCCGAGCAGCACTGCCCGGAGGTGGAGACGACGCCGGTGCTCGTTGGCCTGGCGAACACGTAAAGGAATCCCCAAAGAGGCGAATGCGTAGGCTATGTACGTGCCTGTTGGTGCGAGAAGGGATATTTGTTGGCAGTGTAGAGTACTCGTAGGTACGCAGAACACCATCCACTCGCAAGGCACTCCGGGGCGCCCATGTCGCGTGTTGCGCAACGCTTTCGCGTGCGTCCTGTGCTCGAACCCTGCACAGGCATCGGCTCGATGGAGACAGGACCACGGCGCTGAGATGCGCGTGTTTCACGCTGGCGCTTGCTTGTTTCGCCGGCGGAGACGTGACTCTTGGTCTTGTTCGTCGTGTTCTATTTATTCTTCTTCTGCTTCTCAGCTGGCCGAGCTCCGCGTTGAAACGAAGATGGCGAGCGATGGTCTCTCGCCAGGCACCAGGGGGTGAGTGTGTTCGTGGGGGCCGAAGTCAGCGACAGAGGTGAGGATCGGCAGCAGCATGATCGCCTGCTGCAGCGGGCGCTTGCGAGTGCCAAGCATTGTGGCAGAAAGCTTGGCAAAACTCTACTCCGTACCTGCAAGTACACCACAAGACGCTGCGTGTAAACGGTCCTTGGGGTCCTTTACGAGCACCAACGCAGTCCCTGTTCCCTGTCCCTGTCCCGGCGAGTCACGGCACGCGATTCATGGCCGGCCACCGATACGGGGGCCCTTTCCTCCACGGCGCACGCGCTCCGGCGGCGCAGCGCAGGCCCTTTGGACGCCTCCGCAGCCGCTCGCCCCGTTGGAGGGATGCTAAGCTTTTCCGCCCTCCAGGTTGCTTCTGCCTTGCTGGGGTCCGAGTGGGGGGGCGAAGGGGTTGGTAGGCATTCG
>JALHBU010000160.1:83155-193301 GCA_024340005.1 Tolypocladium tropicale | reverse complement strand
CCCCCCCCCAATGCCCCATCATTATCATCATCGTCATCGGAAGGTAGCGAGGGCGCTCGCAAAATCTCCGCCAACACGTACTAGGGGCTTGGTTCGCAGAGGCCCGGGAGGCCATTGCGTCGGTGACGCGGCCGGCCGGGGTGGAGACGACATGTCATCCCGGGTTGAGTGTGCAGGTATTACCATGTAAGACGGGATCGGCACTTGATGCTGGGCTCGTGTGCGTTTCGGGAGTCGGCATTAGATCGTGAGCTCGAAACAGCTACAGTCAATGCTGTTTCCGTCTAAAAAAAAAGGCCCCGAAGCGCGATCTGAAGTATTCAAGACTTCCGTCGGAAACCATCAATGTGCTGTCGAAGCGCCCCCTGGCAGGCGCCCTTTAGTCCGTGGAGTTAACGTGACAGGTCGTGACCGCAGCAGACAATGTTTCGATTCGTGTCGCCAAAGGTTACATGTGGACCGGGAATAAAACAACAGCAACACGCGTCCCTTCTATGGAGCTGAGCCGTAGACGCACCAGCCAGCTCTCCGCCGCCGCCCTCCACCCCCCCTTTCTCCCCAGTACCCATAGCGTTGGCGGTGCTGGTTGGGGGTAACGAATCTCACCGAGGCGCCCTAGGTACCGTGTGTACATCCCCGTGGCATTGCTCCGATCTATTCCCTAATCCGTATTGTTTGCACCGAGTGCCCTGCCCCCTTCCATTGCGCGATGCGGACCCTCGGCGTGTGACCGAACGGGCTGGCTGGCGTTGAAGTGTGCTTCGCCGGGGGGGATGGTCCGCGGAAGAAAGAGTATCTCGACGTGTATAAAGGACCGTGGTGGTCGCACCCAGGAATGTTGTTGTTCGACAGACACAGACCAGACCAACAAGCATCCCATTACAATACATCCCAAACCTCCTTCCCGGTGAGTTAGCCTTACCCAGCAAAGCAACTGCTTGCAAGCATGCTCCCCTTGAGCGTTTCTTCTGACAACTGCCGTAGCTTTCTTTCAAACTCATCCAACTCAACACCGACAAGATGATGGCCCCCAAGCTCTACAACCTCCTCGCCCTCATGGTCATGCTGCTTGGCCTGGCGTCCGCCGCCGAGACGAAGACCTCGACCTCCGTCGTGAGCACCAGCACGCCCAGCAAGGCCGTCACCTCCGAGGCGGCCAAGGGTTCTGCGAGCGCGTCCAAGTCCGCCGCCGCCACCACGTCCACCGGCGCCCCCAAGAAGAGCGCGGGCCTCAAGGCTGCCGACCCCACCTTCATCCACATCTCGCTGGCCGCCGGCCTCGTCACCTTTGGCCTGGCTCTGTCCTAGGTCTGGAACTACCTGAGCCTGGGAACAAGGAACGGATACCACCATTTCGATGAGCTCAAAAGCATGACGTTCCCGGGTCATCAATCGGGATGGCCACGGAGCACTGGCCGCTGAGGAAGGGATGGTTACGGAATCTAGAGAGCGGGCCATGCCCGAGTGTGTACTATTACTATTCATTGCGCAAGAATAATTGACAGATTTGTTCTTTGCGGGCCGACGTTTGCGGTTTGAATATTTATCTAGGACGTCAATCGCCAATTACATTTACACTTACCTCTCGTACTAGTTTCAACATGACATCAAGTTCAAGTGCTAAAGTATGAAGCAAATAGCAACTACCTGTATGCCGACAGTGTCGACTCTCACCAGAGTGCTCTTTGTTTGGAGGCCTCTGCAAAACGCAATCTGTACGGCAGTAGAGAAGCAACATAGTGTCGTCAATCTAACGCTGGGTTCCACTTTGAGTTGGCATGACTTAGACTGATGCTGATCTCGTTGTATAATGGTCGACAACTGAACCCTTCTTCGGCCTGTACCTGCATCCTTCGGAGGCGTTGACCGTGGAAACAATATAACAGCAGCGGAGGAAACAAGAGCGTGAAAAGCCAGGGAGTAAAAAACCAGGAGACCTCCTTGCACCTACGAATGTGAGGAGCGGTCCACGACGTCGTACCTCTGCCACCCCGAAATCGTAAGTGCCAGTCCTTCGTTAGGTGGAAGACGACAGGGTGGTTACCAGGATTGTATGAAAGAGGGTGAAAGAGGGGAGACTGACACTGGGCGAGGGCCGGGCAAGTAGGAATTGCAGTAGGGGAATTGAAGCTTGTGATGAACCCCATCAGGACAAATGCGTGTCTGCAAACCATCCCGTTGCTGTGATATAACGACAGACAGAGTATTTGGAGGATTTCACGCCTCCTCGCTGCAGAGAGTGTGAACCAAATTTGAGGGCTGATAATGGAGCAATATGAGCCCTGGAATAATTTGGCACCACGGTTTGACGTGGTCAAGAATATCAGTTGCAGCAGATTGCGAGATGAAAGGACAGCGAACAATGCTACCGTCGTTTTGCTTGTGCGTTGTCTACACCAGTCAACAGAAGTCTTGCCAGTAAGAATCTCAATGATTTTTGCACACCCAGTATTTGGTTTTGAACTTTGCTGGACTTTCGCCTCGAATTCATGGCACGCCGGACCAATCGGAGGCTGAAACGGCCCCGGCTGCGATAAGTTTGGTTCTCGACGCGTGTGGAAGTCAGATGGTCTTCAGCGTCTGATCGAATGGCACATCTTCGCGTTGCGGAGGAGTTTTTCCTGCATTTGCAAGTCATAATTTCGATTCAAGCTTCGAGCACTTAAGTACTAGTTCATTCGGAGTCAAATTTCCTGAATAACTGAGACTAACTTCGCTTTCTGATGAATCATATCGCGCGAATGAACGTCACGGCTGTGGACAGATTATTTTTAATCGCTTGCTTGAAACTCCTTCAATATGCAATTGCGTGGTAATGAGTCACTGACGCTTAGAGCGCAGGATTTTTTCCCTCATCACTATGGAATTTGGCGAGATTGACGCTAGGAACGGCTCCTTGCATACAGACGGTGTTTAAGACTGCAGCCTTCCGTAACACACTGCCGGCGGGCAAGTGCGTTGCTAAAGCGAGATGTGAGACCGCCATAGATGCAATTACAATAATGCGGTATGTTGAATCTGCTTTTCTGCCTCCTCAACGCCCCGCTCTTCTCTAGGCCGCTGTGTACTTTTCTGAAGCGTCAGGTGGCCCTGTGCAGCCCGTTGCTTGTTGGCTGCACGCTCTGCCCGTATCTCGTTCTGTCTTTCAACGCTCCATGATTTTGACTGGTGCTTCCGGCTTCTTGCAAGCCTTTTTTCCCTTTTCAATGCTGCTCGGACTTCAGGATCTACCCGGTAAGGGATGTCGCTAAATGAAATAGTCCTCAAGATAGTCGACGTAGCATGGCTTGGATCTTTGCAGCCACGAGTTGCTAAAAGAAGCGCAGCTCTGAGTGTGAAGTGCGCATCGTTTCCAGCACTATGCAGCCGATTAAAAGGACAGCCAAGCATGGTTAACAACTCTCTGAGAGAGCAGCCATAAGCCCCAAAGACTTCATTAGCAAGACTCGACGTATCAATAATTCCAGAGATAGAGTTTTCTGTGAAGTTGAAGCCCAGCTTTGCCAATATATCCACCTCACATCGTACATTATGCCCAATGAAAACAATAACCCGATTCTCTGGTATAATGGAGGTGATGCTCTTTAGAATTTCCGGCGGCCTGATTGTGGACGATCTTCCGAAAAGAAATTTCTTGGACGAGTTAAGAATATAAGACGGAGATCCAGTTATCAAGTTGTATGTTGAAATTATTTTGGTTGGGTTTACGCGGTGCAAATCTTTCGTATCCAAAACCGCAAGGCCAGTCTGGCTATCTTCGGCCTCCAAGAAATTGTTCATAAGATTTCCTGTATTCTCAAAGTCGATTGATACGAGGACGGCATCGGGGTTGCTGGCCTCATAACGTTCGGGAGCAAGCTTCAGAGCTTGGAGCAGGATTTGCAGTCCGTTCTTCGAGATTCTCAGCTTCGTATGCCCATCCATTTAGGCGCCTTGCCGTCTCAAAAAGAGTACCGTACAGCGTTGGCAAAAACCCGTGCTGCCGTTGGGTCTGCTCGCATAACAGCCCGAACTGGAGAGCGAAGTTTGTAATAATACCCAGAGCTGGGAATGACAAGGACAATCGGGATGCCGCTTGCAGTGCAGTGGGCGTGTGTTGGTAGGGATAGGCGATGCTGGTCGATAGCTTGATGGCTTGGTGACGTCGCCTTCTTGCCTGTTTCGATTGTGGGCAAGGTTATAAAGTTAGGTTTATAGGTGAAAAGTCGCCGGGCTTAATCTTGTGCAGCTCCGCCTCGTCCTCAGCCTCCGGATTGATGGTCACGACGCGCGCCCCTTGTAGTCTGGCGGCGTTGATGTAGCCGGCTGCGGGCCATACCTTGGCCGACGTGCCCACGACCAGTATGAGGTCTTGACTTCGAGTAAGCGAACCGTCTACACATTAGGGCGCTGGCTCAGACTTACTACATCGCCCTTGTTCATCCAGCCTTGGATACCCCCAAGCATTTCGCCGTCAAGACTCTCTCCAAACCAAACAGCGGCCGGCCGCTGCAAACCCGCCCCACACTTGGGACACGCCGGCAGCTCGTCCTCAGGGATGTGCTTGATGCGATGGTACGGGTCCAGGAGTCGGAGGCTCTCACCAGGCGGTGGGTCTTCTGAGACGCCGGTCCCGGCGGCACGGCCGTCGCTCCGGATCGGGCTGACGCCGCACCCCGACTAGATGTGCGATCAGATGCTGGGGCTCAAGGGCAAGTGCGTGCATCCCGCGACGCAGAAGCCGTACATCAAGTCGTCTGTGGGCGGCCTGGATAAGAGCATTGAGGGATTGCAGGTGCGTCGAGTCGAGCCGGCACGGGGCAGTCGGCCGAGGCAGCTCACGCTGACGATGGGAAAATTGCATGGCAGCACGGCATCACGCACGCCTTTGTCGTTGAGTTCGCGAGCCAGGAGGACCGGGACTACTACGTGCAGCGCGACCCGGCGCACAAGGCGTTCGTGGACCTCGTGTGGCCCAAGGTGGAGAGACGGGAGGGACAGAGGGAGCCACGGTCGGCCGAGCAGGGCTTAGTTTGGGGAAATATGTCGGCTGTCGGTCAGCAAATGCCATCTTGATATTGATCAGGTTATTAGCTGAAAATATGCATGCGCCTACGCCGACGGACCGTGGATGATGGCGACCATCACAGTGAGTAAGACCTTGCTCTCCAAGAGCCTCCACCGCGGTGACGAGAGCATCTGCAGAGCTAGGCAGACTCTGTCTGCGCAAAGGGCACCGCATGTAGCCACCGTAATTGCATCCCCCCAAAAAGCATCATGTTGCATTCTTCTCCCCCGCGCGCAGCACGCTCCAAACGCCAGATGCCGCCGACCCAAGCCAATCGCCGCGGACGCAAAAGCTACCTACGTCATTCGATCCCCCTTCCCTCCCCCTCCATCAGCCGCCCCGCGATGCGGTGGACCCCTTGCGTCGCGCTCGGGGAGCTCTCAGTGGGCTCCTGCGCCGGAGGGTGGCCCGTAGCCCCGGCGGCGCAGCCACTCACAGCGCCCGTGGACCCTGGAGCTCTGGGCGCCCACATGGCCCCCGGGGGCTTCAGGCAGTGATCTGATTAGCGCCTTAGGTATTGTGTGAGTTCGCGGGGCCGGGGAGAGCTCCGCGTCCTTCTTGTCTCCTCCCCACCATCACGCCGGGCCTCTCTTCCCTCTTCTCCCATCATCAGACAATCGGCTCTCGTGCCTTGACTTCTCCTCGACGTGACCGCTGGCATTCCGCATCGCCAAGCACACGCAGCCGGCCGATAGCGTGAACGAGTCCGCGGCGACGTGACCGTCCGTCCCACGGCTGATACACCCCGCCGCTCACGGCACGGCCTCACCAGCAACCCTCGAGCACGACGACTGACCGATCAAGATCCGCCATGGCGCAGCCGTCGCATCCCACCTTCATCAACCTCCCGCCTCCGGGCTCCAACCCGGAAACCCCATCAGAGATGCCGTATGTTCAGGGCTGGCTGCTGTGTCCACCCGGGTGCTGCTCTGCACATGTCCTTGGAAGCTGACTGCGAATTTCTTCCCCTTTAATCATAGTGGCACGCCGACAAGCACCACAACGTCCCTCTCGACCCTGTCTACGACCGCCATCAAAGACGGTCACCGCGGCCACCTCCACTCTGGCCCGCACGGCCGCGGCCACCAGCACAACCCCTCGACGACGAGCCTCGAGGCCGAACGTGCGGATCGCATCTCCCGCCTCGCCGGCCTCGAGCGCGTCTCGACACTCCGCGCGCCCCAGACCCATGCGCACGCCGGAGAGGCTTCCTCGACGTCGCCGCAGACGACGCCCACCTCTACCACGGGCTTCCCGCCCAACTTCCCCACGTCGCAGCACCTGACGCCGGCCTACTTTGACAGCAATGGCCAGCCCGTCGCCGTCACCAAGATGAGCACGGTGGGCTCGGCGAGCGCCACGGAGAGCCACGTTGGCGAGGGTGACGGCTCGCGGACCACGGCCGGCGACCGGGACGAGGATATGCTCAGCACCGGGACCAACTACCGCGAGGGCGGCTCCGTTGCCAGCATGGGCGTCGACCCCGATGCCATGGAGGAGGACGTGGATGCCATGGCCACACGATCTGTTGGAGGCTACGAGGATCGCATGAGTGACGACGGCTCCGCGTCCTTGGTGGGCTTTGGCGAAGGCGCCGGCAGCACCGTTTCCGGCCCCATCTACCATCGTCGAGTGCCGCCGGGCCCCTCGGCCGCACACCAGAACTGGAACTTGGAGCGAACCAACTCGGGGCTCAGCGACGCGCGCCGCGACCGCGAGATCCGCGACACCCACATGGGTGGCCACGACACGCCGGTGACCCCCTCCATCATCCAGGAGCGCCGTGACGCGCGCATGATGGACGGCGTCGCCGCAGACCCCCCTCATCCGGGCTACCAATCCGGCGAGGAGACGTTTGTCGACACGACTTTCCGAGGGCCCATCTCGACAGGCCGACAGCAGAACCGGGAGGTTGCCGAGAGCATCGTCCGGCCGCTGGATAGCGGTGAACAGAGGGTAGGGTCGACGGCCCTGGGAAGCCCCGGCAAAGAAGGGGAACCGCTGGGCAAGTTCTATTTTGAGAGAGAAAAGAAGGACGAATGAGTGAAAGGCCACGCGGGCTTTTGAGCTGCAACGTTAGGTCTTGGGGGCGTTCGAGTATGAGCACGAGTTACCTGTAGCCAGCTAGCTGCACAATGGAAAGGGGTTTGGTCGGTCGACGGGATGCTTGGACGGACCAGTTTCCGAAGGTGACGGCAGCGTGATTGTATGTGTACTTGTGTCGTGGGCACTCGTTTAGAGCTTGGCAGGGCATGGACACGACTCTCGGTATGGATGAATGAGACGATGACCGACGTGCGGGACTGTATAGTTCAACCGAATCGACTTGATGACCCTCAGCCAGGGCATTGTCTTGGACCCTGAATGCGCAACTGGCTCGCCTCGCCCGCCCCTGAGCCTGTGACGTGACTCACTGATAGGCAACTTCGTCTTTTAGACCATACATGACATGGCCTCGCCGGCTGAGTCGCTTATTTTCAGCCACAGCACCGGATGACGGCTGCCCGTCAAGGTTCCAACCAGACCGCACAGGTTCATCGCCTCGCCCACGCCACACGAGCCCCTCGCTTTGCCAACCCATCCACTCCTGCCGCGGACTCTTCCTGTACACGCCTCAAGTCATGGACATTGGCGGGCGCGAAACCGAGGAGAGAGAGGCAGAGAGAGGGATGGCCGGCTCGAGGAACAAGGCGGCGCGTGCCGCGGCGAGGGACGCCCGCGCAAAGGACGCCCGCATGTTCATCAACAAGACGCTCCCCGCGCTGCTCAAGTCCAACGCGCGGGCCCGAAGGGGCGTCGAGGCGGCCGAGCTGATTGTCGACCCGCCCGCGTGTGAGCATGGCGCCGGGAGCGGTTCGTCGGGAGCGAGAGCGTCGCAGTCAATGGCGCAACCTGGGCGAGATATCAGCGGCGATGGGAAGAGCACATCACCACCACCGCCGCCGCCGATGCGCATCACCCTCCGCATCACCGACACCCTCGAGGCCGCGTCCCGTCTGTGCAAGCCGCAGCCGCCGTCGCGCCGCCGCCCGCCTCCCCGCGTCGCCATCCTCAACATGGCCTCGCCGCTGCGTCCGGGCGGCGGCGTCCTCACGGGCGCCACCTCGCAGGAGGAGTCGCTATGCGCGCGCACGACGCTCTACCCGTCCCTGCGCGAGTCCTTCTACCGACTGCCCGAGGTCGGCGGCGTCTTCACGCCCGACGTGCTCGTCTGCCGCTCCGCGTCCCGCCCCGCCGTGGACCTCCCGGCGTCGGAGCGCTTCTTCGTCGACGTGGTCACGGCGGCCATGCTGCGCCTGCCGGACGTCGAGCACCCATGTCCCGGGCCTACCAGCGGCGGCGGCGGCGGCGGCGGCGGCGGGGAGCGCGTGTACGCCGAGCAGCGCGACCGCGAGCTGGCGCTGCGCAAGATGCGCGCCGTGATGCGCATCCTGCGGCGCAAGGCCGTCGACCGCGTCGTCCTCGGCGCGTGGGGCTGCGGCGCCTACGGCAACCCCGTCGGCGAGGTCGCGCGGGCGTGGAGGACGGTGCTCTGCGGCGGGGGCCGCGCCGCGCGGAGGTCCGGCGACAGGGCGGCCGGGCGCGAGGGCTGGGACGGGCTCGAGGTTGTGTTTGCCGTCCGAGACCCGGGCATGGCGGCCGTGTTTGCGGAAGCGTTCGGCCCCGAGATGGCGGTGGAGACGGAGACAGAAGCGGAGGCGGAGGCGGAGGGCGAGCCCGGGCGTACGGCGCGAGAGCATGCCGATGCTTCTTCCCACGAGGACGAGGACGAGGATTAGGGTCGAAAGGACGATGACGGACGAGCAAGCACTGTCAAAGAAGGTGGCAACGGTCCGGTCACAGGGCGAGGGGCTCACGGGACACCATGATTCGTCATGGACTACACACATAGGGCGTGATGACGAGGCAGAGTCTCGCAGAATCTCATCCGTAGTCAGGTTGCTTGACGACGGGAAACAGACGTGTATCGTGTTAGGCAGTAACCCGCCAGTGCCAATCCATTCCCCCTGGGGGCTGCCAAGCTCTACAGAACTCCTCCGTATTGGGGTCGGGGCCTTGGCCCCCAAAAATAACATGAAATGCCGCCGTGCCTCGTGTGGGCAATACTCCGTCTCTGTGGTCTGCGTGCAGAAATTACCATGCCTAGTCGGCATCAAGTCCATCAAAGAAATGCATCCCCGTGCAACGCCACGCAATCATCCTCGCTGGAAAGGCTCCAAAAAAGACCAATCATCTGGCTCCTTGCCAACTCCTTGGCACATTAATTCCTTTCATGATGTTCGAGGTACCGTGCCGTCTCACATCATAACCGTTCGCAGCAGTCCGTCGGTGGACAATCGTCTCGTTCTGTGAAAACATTCGTATCCCTTCTTTAGATCCCCTGCCACGCTAAAAATGCACAACGCTCTCTCACAAGAGTCTCAGGCGGCATGCGTTGAACAGACTGTGGCACCACCATGCAATTTAGGGCAGTCCGGTACCAGCAGCTAACACTCCAAGCCAGGTCAAAAGCTTAGCGCAAGCTCGATTATTGAAATTGAAATCCTCGGATTATGACGATGGTGCCTCTGCTGGCATCGAGACCGATGGCGCGGATGTGGCGAAACGGATCGTCGACCCAAAGGACCTGCTTGCTCGCCATAGAGGAGTAGTGGAGTGCTGATATCGTTCGCGGTGTCAATGGTGAACAAGGGCGCAGTGGCCCCTCAAGCGCATATGAAATCCAGGCCCATCTGTCTCGAAACTCCCTGCCAGTCCCACACGGCCAACCAGTTCCCCTCGTCCATGAGCGACCAGACCCCTTCGAGAACTTCGCTGACGCGATCGCAGCTGCAGAGGCCCGTGTAGCCACGTACGGCCTTGACGGCCGTGCGAATGCGGTCGCGTTGGGCGGACTCGAAGCACGCCGTGCCGATTATCAGGCAGGGAATGAGCAACAGCGTTTGTGCTGGGTCCGACGGCTTAAAAGACTCGAGAATGGAGAGAGACTCCTCAACAGCGAGCGTGATGCGTCTGTCGTCGTGAGCTGGGCGTCGCATGGGAGGCGGTGATGAGCGGCGGTGATCATTGATGGCTGGCCCGTTTGCAGTTTGCGGGTCCAACTCATGCATCGAATGTGTTCTCGTGGGATTGCGAGATGACGGGCAACTTCGTGGCATATGTGTTCCAGAGGCCGTGTCGGCAGCACTTTCTGCCGCAAGCCCGAGCCTCGGGTATGCGGCCATCGACGCGCGACGCTGCGGTGCTATGGCCGCTGGTGAGGTTGTCTCCATAAGCAGACTTCCCACCGTGGAGCGTCGCTGCGGTGGAATGGAGGGTGGATAGATGGTTCGGAACAAATATACCCACATCATCTGCTTGTATAGGGGCGCGACACGCTCTCGGCTGTCCCCGGGGGGCCATTGCGGAGTCCAATCCCTGATGGCAGCGTCGATATCAACTGCTCGGAACAGGGTTATGTAGTCCACGGGGGGGTCAACCGAAGCAGCAATGTTCGCCCGTACCGTGTTCCGGATGCTTGTTATTTGCGAGAGGTATTGGAAAAGGCCGTCGGCAACCCCTAGAAGCCGAGGCGTTTGGATAGGCATCGTGGGTTTCCAGTGTTCGGATGAGAGACGATCGACCATCATCTCCGGACACCAAAAGAGGTCATCGGCATATATGTGGTACTGGAAGAACTCGGTGATGAACGTATAAAAGGCCGTGTTTTCGGGTGGCGAGCCCTGAACAAGCTTTTGGTACGCTTGCATGTGAAGTCGGTGCTCTCCGCGCGGGTTGCCCTCCGCTCGTGTGCCCAGTAGCAAACAGAGAATCTGTCCATATTGCGCAGCCAGAATTGTTTGGTATTCCGCATCGTCTCTGTCAACAGGCTTGTTGATAGCGTCGTTTAAACGTCGGAGGGCTTCGCCATGGTGATATTCGGCCCGCTGCTGTAACATCTCCCGAGTGGTGGTGGGGTTGTCTTGGAGAAGCTTGAAGCCCGAAGGCGAATCAAAGTCAATATGCTTGCTGCTCAAGGCGAGAATCGAGTGCATGAGGCCTTGGTGCTGGTTGGCAAGCTGCAGCACTATATCTTTGAAAGCATTCTTTGCCTCGCCTTCGACTGTCAAAACATTGCTGAAGTTGTTGACGTAATGCTTCCAAAAGATTTTGTCCTCGGTTGTCTCAACGCCATGGAAGATGGGCTGCATGGTGATCATGGGAAAGCACTCCAGTTTCAAACGTTCTGTTGCCGCAGTTAGCGCTGCTTGGCGGCATAGTAGCATCAACTTACCCTCCTCAGCCCTCTCCTTCCCGCTCTTCCATATTTGCTTCTCATGGTAGCCCTCGCAGACTACTGCGTTCTTCTCACAGTTCATACCTGATGAAGTCAGTTCAATGATGGGCCCAAGGCAAAGCGCTGAGGGGCGCGGGCACACGTACATCGCGGCTTGGCCTCATCACACTTCTTCTTCCGTTTCCTACATGTGATGCATCCCGTCTTGGATCGGCCCTTGGTCACCTTGCTGGCGCTGGCCGCAGAGGTAAGTGGGTGTTTCCTTGGCCGACCACGGGGTCGCTTCTGCTTGACTTGAGAGACGTTCGACAACGGTTCTGGTACATCGGGTGCCACAGGAGCTGCCTTCATATCATTTAGTTTAAGCTCATCCTCCATTGGCTCCAGCTTGGGAACGATCAAGGGGTCGTCCGGGCTGTGCTCCCAATGATCCCACCGGGTATCTTCGTCAACTTCATCATGCTCCGCATGACCGATGCTCCACGAGTCCGTGCAAGACGATGAAGCCGAGTGTGCTGTTGTCGGCGCAGATGAACCTTCCATGGTCACGTCCATGCCGGAGCTTACTGGTGACAACTGCCCGATCGGAATTGGCGCCGTCATGGAAGCTCCTCTCCACGTTGTTTCCGTTGGAGAGGGTGAAGGCAGAACCAAGGAGTCCCAAGGCCCGTCGTCGCACGCCACATTCTTGTCAACAGACCAGGTCAAGGCACCTCCTTCCGGCATGAGGGAGAGCGTTGGTTCCATAATTCGTCAATAGCGAGCACATGCCCATTCGAGGTTCGATACTCGCGTTCAGGTCCGCGGGAGGGGGGACTGGTTCGAAGATGGCGAGGGTGTTGCAAGAGAAGGAGGAGTGTCAAGTGTCTGCAGAGGCTTGGCAGGATTATCAGGCTTTAGAAGTCGGCAACGAGCTGGGGGATCGTGCCAGAGAAGGGTGGAGCGGTCAAATGGTCATGTCGGTTGGTCATAGACTAGGTTGGCTGCTTGTCGACACCGGCGCCAGTGGCTGAGCGAAGCCGCTGCAGTCAGTCAAGGCTTGCAAACCGGGGGAGCACAGTGGAGGCCAACAAGAGGCGAGAGGTGGAAGAAAGGTGGTTGACGAGAGGTAGGAGGAGGCCAGGTCTTGTTATTTCTCCAACAGGGGGGACGAGGTCGAAGAGTACAAGTACTCGTACCATACCACACACCAGATCTCCATCAGAGCCAAGCTGGTGTCCGCTGTGTGTGTCCATGTGCGTGCGTGCGTGCGTGTGCGTGTGCGTGTGCATGTGTTAGATCCCCCACATGCTACCTATCGTGACCCCAGCCTGACGGCCATCTGGAACCCAGGCCAGGGCATAATCTCAGATGGGTGGCTCCAGGCGATCAAGCAATGCGCGCCAGCCAAAGGACACAAATGAGCATGCCTGTCGAAACTGTGCCGTTGTTCCCGTGCGGCAACGATGCCACCGACTGTGGGCGCTACCGCCCTGGAGCCGGCCTCTGGGTGCTCGTCCATCAAGCGTGGCATCTGGCGGGCAGAGTGAGTGCGTGAGGTCGAGCTTTGGCGCCCCCATCTCCACCCTGGAGCCACGGCCGCCATTCCACCTCCCCTCCCTGGTCGTCTTAGCGTGGACCGAGTCCCTTGACAGGACTCGTTGGGTACAACAGAGTACCTTCCTGCCTCCCGGTCCTTGTCGTGCCGGGATGCCATGTCCCTTGACAATCCCTCAACACCACCTTCTCGGCTGGTCCTTGTCAGATCAGCCAGCCCAACTCGGGCAGCCGCTCTGAGCCGGCAGACACCACCCTTCTGCTCGTACTCGTACGGAGCACGGAGAGAAACGGCGAAGTGAGGGGTCTCGGAGCTGATGGACCCAGCAGCTCGGCGAGTCATCCGTTCGCAAGAGCGCGCACTCGTTCACCGTATTGATCGACGCCGAGGGTCCCCGACCTCGAGCACTTGTGCGGCTGCCGACATAATGCGGGGGAGAAATGGCTGTTGGTCGCCTGGTGCCCGCCCGTCTGTCCATCCAAGATGCACGACACTCGTGATACGAGCACTCGTAATAACCGACGGTAGAGATGCTCGACGTTGAGCGTGTGAGTGGATGTGCCCATTTGAAGGCCGCGAACCGTCCGTATCGTGATATCATGGGCAGCACTCTCGTGGGGCGGCTGGACCCCCACTCATGGTTTGGCGACACACATCCGAGGATGCAAGCGATTGTCTCCGCTGCGCTCCCGTACAGCTCCCGCCATGCATGCGTCGAACAATGTTTCGATGCTGCGCAGCCTGCCATCCTGCCTTGCCCACCTTGCCCCATCGGTACGATCAATGGGGCGTGTGCAGGCAGCATCGGCTGACTGCACGGACATGCATACAATTCTGAGACTTCAGCGGAACTGTTTGCGTGGGGACAATGAGTGTCCGACGCTCATCGCGGTCTTTCGCCCGAGTGGCAGTATAAACGCCCTTCTTTTGGAATCAAGAATCTGGCCATATTTTCTCCAGCAAGTCTTTCGTAGCGCAAGGAGCTTGGCGTGTCTTTGCGAAGGTGATGTCGACTTGGTAGCGGCATTGCCTGTCCGGTACGACAAGACTCAACAATACGAGACGGGCGGCAGGGTTTGGTGCTCATAGGCTGGTGGCGCCAGGATGGAGTCTGAAGAATACCTGAAGACAAAGTCTGCGACGAATTGCTTGCTTGGACCTGTGGTCAAATGGAGATCATCTGTTGTTGCGTTCGTCGTCTGGTCTCGAGTTGCGTCCTGGAAAACGCGCTCATTGAATCCCCCCCAAGTTGCCAGAACACAGTGCGCAGACTTCGGGCTGCTCCGCCCCCGGTGAGCCGGCTAGGGGTTGGCTTAGTGTGATCGGGCCCCAGAAAATACAGTTCAGCCAACAGTTGTGACTGTGCGGCCCGGGCCTCCTTCCCTGTTAGACGCCAGCAGGCCCAGACCGTGGATGCCTCCTTCTCGTAAGGCGCAGAATCGATTCACCAGCACCAACAAGCAGCACCTGGGCCAGTTCGAACCGACGCATCCATTGATTTTCAGGGCTGGTTGCAATGTCCATGCAGATTGAAGCGTTACAGAGCCACCACCAAAACCAGCAGCACGCTCAGGAGCCGTCAGGCTCTCCTGCTCGGTAGCCAGGCTAGCCTAAGACGCCTGGAGCAGCCAGCGTCCCCGCTGACAGCGGAACGACGGCCATCAAGTTGTCTGCCCAGCTTCGCCGTCCTCGCAAGCGCGTGCAACACGGCATCTTAAAAGTCCCGGCAGCAGGACATGCTACAGCTTTGCGACAGCCCCGGTGTAAGAAGAAGCAAAAGCAGCCGTACGAGGCAAGTTCGCAAGCGTTCGCTGGACTGACCTATCAGTACACGGTGCAGGCCACGAACGGCATAAGCGCGCCCTCCATGACCTTGGCCTACGGCGATCTGCACCGCGTTGAACGAGATGATAGTGAGACAAGGTCCCCTTTCGACCCAGCACGCCGACCAGCGGATGCTCCGTCTGCGTGGCGCACTGGCTTGGCTGCGATCCGGCAGGCATTGAACTGCGTGTCAGTACTGATGCTTAGCAAACACATCCGTAGGGGCAGTGTCGGCCACGGCTCCTCGACTGGCCCGGTAGCAATACGCAACGCAATTCCACACCAGCCGATTCAAGCATGGACATGGGTGCCTCGTTCGGGATTTCCGCTACCAAGTATTAACGCAGCGGCAGTCCACATGTTTCATGCAATGGGAGTGGTTGGGCCCCTTCTATACCTACAGCGCCTGGAAGAGAACGACGTTGTTCGTGCCTCAAGTCCAGTCAACGATTTCGTACATCATCTAACCAGCGGCTGGATAAAGGTCATCGTTACAAGGACTGTGCAATATGCTGCCTGGACGTGGTCGCGCAACACATGCACGGTTGGCGGGCCGCGAGGAGCTATGGCAAAGCTGAGGAAGACAAGATTGCCGCCGCCACGCCCACGAGGACGTGAACCCCTGCAACGTCAAGCATCGGCGCCTCTACCCCACAGTCGCAGTGCCAGTCCGCTGGAGAGATGCATTCGAATCACTACGAGTACAATGACGGTGCTATATCTGGGAGTCCTAAGAGCGACCCCGGTCGAGAATCTGCGGCAACGAATATCGGCTTGACAATTCTTTGACACGTACGTCACTGTGTGTTATGAAGGAGCGAAAGGTGCTCTCCCCAGCAGTTCATCGCAAGACACATCTGTGTGTGCATGTGTCAACATCATGGATTCGCCGTATGCAGGCTGTACTACATGGCAATGCCTCGGCTTTCCTAGATGGGTAGTTGGTTCCCCTCACATCTGGCGCAGAGTGGCGGCTCAACCTCCCAGCCATCGGCAACAGTTGTTTCCAACACTCAAATTTCCCACTCGATGAATCATTGTCAGGAATCGTGGTAGCTGGGTGAGACACACACAGAACACCTGACAAAATACTTTCCTTGTCAGTTCGCCCGGGTGGATCTGCGGGTTCAGTCAGAGGACGTTTGGACCGAAGAGTATCCTCAAAAATCCAGACCTTGCTCCAGTTGACCCGCTCGTTGCGGCGGCTAAACACTCGCCTCATCGGGTCGCCAGTCAGTCGGGAGGCATCTTTGATTTGAACCGTGCGCGGCCTGCAGTCAACTTGACGGACAGCAATTCTCGCCAAACCTTCCAATCTGGGAGCTGCGGGCAGACCCCAGCGTCCCCGCGAAGTGTTGAACTGGAGCCCCACGTTCATGGCCAAATAACGCAATCCCGCCCTCATACCCCTCTTGGTTTAGCTTCCATGAGGCTTGAACCAGGGACAAAGGTGACAGATGACGGAGAGGAGTACTTGCAGATACCTTGGGCCCCTAACCGTGGCATCGCCCAATCAACCCCACTCAGCTGGCCGTTTCATCGAATACGGCCAATGCAGACACCAGTGTGTTACTCGAGAAGACGGAGTCGAGGCTCGCGAGCAGGAGGCGCGCACCCGTGTCGCGATACAGCCACACTCTCAGAACAACCCTGCGGAGCACGCCGTGTGCACCCTCTAAACCCTCTTTTGCAACGAGACTACTGGCGGGCCGCGCACTATTGAGTGACGGCCGTCCAGGTCTTCTGGGATGATGTCCACGCCGCAGACCTGCGGCCACCGGCTTGTACACAAGTGGTGGCTTTGACGATGGACCGCTGCATGACCTCGGCCTTCCGCGACCGAAAAGTCCTGGCGCTGTAAATGGCTTGGCCCGTGAACGTCTGGTCGACGTGATATTCTTCCTGCAACGCTTGCCTCGCTCGGGCGTGACGATAAGCCACTATGACGGCGTACTAGGCTTGCGGCAGCGCCCATGTCAAGATGCGGAGCAGCTTTGGCGCCTCCCGTCTTCCCCCAGGCCCGCGCCGCTCCGCTCTCTGGCGCCGTGGCTTATACAAGCGCTCTTTCAAATTGAGCGGTCAATACGAAGTGGCTACCCACACTCATACGTACGCAAGCCTCTCGTGGTATGACACGGCGTTTGCGCTCCGTGAGCCTCCTGGAACGGTAAAGGGACAGCTATCTATAACTCTTTCCCCAGCAAAGCATGATTCTTGAGGCATCGATCGTCATCTCACCAAAAAAACAAAATCAGACTCCGACTCTCTATTCAGGAGAGACGCGTTTACAGGTGCGTGGGGTTTGACTGGTGAGCCTGCCTATACGTACTCGTACGGAGTACTGCTCTTACATACCTGGGCCTACGTACTCCATACGATGGGGGCCAGTCGGACCGTCAGGTTGGATCGATCTTGATGGCGCTCGGTCATTCGTCGCGCCAGGCAGATCATCGCTTTAGTCATGGCCCCCGAGCCATCGCGACCGGGGGATTCGCAACGCAGACCACCGCGCGTCCCTGCATCTCAGACGAAATCCGAGTTTAATGCTCCGGCTATCGTCAATGGAACGGAGGTCTTGAGGCAATGCGCCGTGTTGCGTTTCATTGCTGCCGAATAAAGGTCAAGAGCACCAAGGCTGACTAGCGCCATGCCCGAAGGCGGCTTTGGACCTGAAAGGAAGCGCCGAATCACACATTGGAGCGAGCATGTATGAGCAGCAATACGCTGAGCTGCGTCGTCGGCGAAAGCCGCCACTGACGGCGGACACATGTTATTGTGCTCGTAAGCTGTCAAAGATGGCAATCGGGAACGCGAGGAGGCCTAGCGCGCAACCGATGGTCAGCAAGTCGGAACTAAGCTATGGCCGGCCAGCCACGAAACGTGCGAAAGTGCGGTGAAGCAACATCGAGAGACACTACGAGGGAGGCGCTCGTCACATGTTGTGGCTTGTGGACCTGGCGGCCAGCAGGGTGACGACATTGCTGAGAGATCCATCTTGCATACGGGCAAGAGCCAATCGTTCAATTCCCACGCGACTCATTCGGGTGGTCGGCGGAGTGAGCACAGAAATCCCCGATGCAAACCGCTTGCTGGGTGTTGTCTGCCAAACGGCGTTTCTTGGTCAAGGTCACGGCAAGTGTAGCACGGCGCGATAGCCGAAGGCATACGAAACATGGGCCAAGAATGCAGCCGACAACAACAAACGGACTCTGAAGGCGGCTAGCGATGGGAGAGCGTGGAAGCCTGTCAATGTGCGAAAGTGTTGCCCGAGAATAGCAGCACATGCCACCAGGTGGGCATTGCAGGCGTTGCACTTGACTGCAAGCATCATCCTTGCCATCCCCCGTACCGCCCAGGTGGACCTGCGCCAGATCCGCAGCATCTCGCTGATGAACTTACCGCTCCGACCACAAATTGCAGCGGCGGCGCGGCGTCGCAAAGCCGTTGCGGTGGCAGCACTCCGTATGCGGCGCGCGACATCGACGGCTTAGACAAGGGGTGGCTCCTTCGTACCAGCAGCTGAATGTCACTGCGGGACATCGGAGACAAGCCACCAACAACATATCTGATCATCTTGGGTGCCGCATGATTAGCCGCTCGGCGTCTCGGGATACTTCCGAATACCTATGGTTTTTGCAGACTGTGAGGGTCGGATGGCGGGTGCTTCGAATCCGCATTGGTGGCTGGCACTTTCGGCTGTGCCTCGCGACGAGATCAAGTCTCTTCAGCATCTACGACACTGTCCAGAGCCGCGCACAGCGTGTAGCTTTGATCACTCAATGTATATCTATTGGATACTTCGAACCTTCCGGCAACCAACAGCTGGCACGAAGGCCCACGAGGTCGGCGCAATGTCGCCGTTCTGCGCCGATCTCTGCGGCCTCCCTACGGAGCGCAGCGTGTGACCCAGCGGCCTCGCGTTTGAGATGGTCGGCCGACATACCGCATGGCTCCCCAGCTCCGGAGCTTTTGCGTAATCTCGGCCCTGCGTTCAGGGGAGGCCGTGCAGTAGGTAGAGCCGGCCAAGCACCATGCACGAGTCTCGCATGCAACTTCTGGATACGCACAGGTTGCGTACTGCATGCTTGGAGAGAGGAGCCTTCTTTGCTTTTTCGCTTATTGCAGAGCCTCCATGGTTTCGGCTCGGTCCTGCCTTTAACGCAGGCTTAAGTACTCCGTACCCCCGTACGGAGCACTTGTACGCATTACCCCGGATGCCCGGAGATCGACGACCAGGCTGCGGGGGCAGGCAGCTCATTGCATGGTGCCCTGGATGCTTGGGACCTCGCCCAGCTTGCCCAGCCCAGCTCCTGGCTCCGTCGCCATGGGCTGAGCGGGCGCAGTCGAGGACCTGGCAGCAAGCCTACTCGTGGAGAGGATGGCAGACGAGTGGGGGTTCCCCGAGTTCGGGATGGGTGGGTTCACGCTGCGCCGATGCCTTCCACGCACGCCTTAGAGTATTTGGTACGCGGCTACGACGAGTATTTTTACTGAGTGCGGAGGCAACTCCGCGTTGCAAGTCACTATCGGCGCTCCGTGCTTGGGAGACACTCGCCGACCCCGTGAAATACACGTACACGGGCGTATCATACGGGTATCCAAGGCCGAGTTAGAAGACTGTTGCGCCCGAAGGTCGCCGAGATCTGCTGCTGGGATGTCCATGAAGCCTGTCCATGAAGGTTAATTTTGTCCTTCCCGCTCGTCCTAGACACCGAGCCGTGTGCGTCCACTGAGACCAACCGGCGGTCGTTGCAGCGGAAAGTCCTGGAACAGGGATCTGCGGCGATGTGTCCGTAGCTCGGCCCCGGGATACCGCTTCGAGAAAGATCCCTGGCCAAGCTGCAAGGTCGTAAGGACCAGGGCCTGATGCCGGCTGCTCAGAGGTAGGGTTGCGAATGGGATGCCTCCATCAGTTACGGCGCACACGCTTCGGCACAAACGATTTGAGACTTCGTATAGCTGCTGTTGCAGGTTAACCTGCCACAGCTTGCCAAAGGTGGCTCGAGTAAATGAAAGCAACATTATAAGCTCCTACCGGAACTAGTTCTCTCGACGAGCCGAACAAGCACAAAGCAGGTCAGATCCCAACTGCCGGTCCTAAAATCTTAGTCAAGGCGCACATTGCACTTCGCCGGGCTTCACCCTTTCGCCCCTCGTCATGCTGACCCGCCACAAGTCGCGTGGCTCCCGTACAAGTCCTTAATAAGACAATGAGAACGTACGGAGGAGCGTATACACACATCCAGCCCAGCTTCCCGGGTCTACTCGTAGTTCACCATCGCGGTCCGATGCACGCCGGACGCCATCTGACCCTATTCGCGGCCGCTGCTGATCCGCCACCAACGCCGCCACCGCCGCCACCACTACTGGCCCTGTCTGGACTATTGTCCGCGTTGCCGGACAATCCTCTTACCTCCCTGGCCTTGCTTGCTTACCTCCGCTTGCTCCAGCGGCTCTTTTCCCAGAAAATCCCGTGTCAACGTGGAGGCCTCGTGGCTTTTTGACCTTGTAAGCCGAACCCTTCAGCTCGCTCATCGCGGACAGCAAGGGTGGCACGAGTGGCGAGGGGGAGGCTGGTGGCGGAGGCAGTGTGTCGTTCACGAAACTTTCGAAGCCTGCCGGTTCCCCGAAGCTCGACTGGCGACCCGTCTGAGGCGCAATCCTGCGTTTCATTTTGTCTTTAAGTCCAGCTGGGGCGCTGCCGCTGCCGCTTCCGCTGCGGCCGTTGTTCTTGTGGAAGCGGCTGGCGCTGGACTCTCCGCTCCGCGGCTGATCATGCAACTCGGGAACAATCTCGGACGTTGAGCTCCTCCCGCGTTGCCGGTTGTAAGTTTGGCTGGTCATCCAGCGCTGTGTAGGTAGCTCCTGTGTCTCCTCAAATGGCTTCCAGTGCACTGCCGGACCCAAAGTCGACCTGGGGGATTCCAGGCCCCTGTCATCCATTTTCGAACGGCTGTACTTGCGCAAGAGGTTTCCCAATGTCGACGACGGCGCTCGTCCTGGTTTCAAGTCCCTGCTGCGTGAAGAATGATCATAACCGCTCAAGTCGCGGCGTGTTAGTGCTGCAGCCAGCCGGGCATTGGTGTCAAACCTTTGAAAGGCAAGAGGAGTCAGTGTGTCAATGGCACTGGTTTTCTTCTTGACCTTGCGGTCCGGGGGGCGATCAAAATTGCTACGTGGCGAAGCCGATATGGTCGAGGAAATCGAGTCTTGGCGGCGCCATTCGCCCTTGGCCTTCTCACTTTGCTCTGGTAGAATTGTAGCAGTAGTATTGCGTTTAATGTCGTCGAACCTGAGCCTGCTCTTCTTCAAGGTCAGGCTCTTGGTCGGAGTAGACAACTTCGGCGCGCTTGAGCTGGTGCTCAGTGGCGAGCCTGCCGTTGTGAACAATTCTTTCAAGGACTGTCTCTGGATTTTAGATGCTTCTGTTGGATGCGGATCTCCAGAAGCCAGTATCCCAAACTCTGTATGACGAAGTTCTAAACATGCGGCAGACTCTGACTCCTCATTCTCATTGCACGTGTCTTCCATCCCTGGCAGCGTGGGAGAGTCAGGAAATGCCGTTTGTCCGCTTCCAGACTTCTCGTGTTGTGGAGAAAAGCCCGACGATTCCTTACTATCTGCAATCGCGAATGAAGGACTGTGAAGCTTCTCGAAGCCAACGCGAACTTGTATCTTTGGTTGGAGGTTTGTTTCCTCGGTGTCCAGGGTCTCAAGCCACTTCGCCAATGCCTCTTCCTTTTCCAAACTGATATGACCTGTCTTGTTCGTCCTCAGTGGAGTCAAAGGTGTAGTTTGAGCGCTGCTTTTGGGAAGTATTGTCTCATTCAACTTGCTGCTTCCATAACTGGCAAACTCGGCGAGTTCCTCGTTGATTTTCTCGGTCAGGCCTTGCCACATGCGAGAGCATCTCCCAGCATCACCTTTCGCTCGTGGTGATCTCTGCTTTCGCACATGCAAGGGTGCTGGTTTTAGATCGCCCATCATCCTGACATTGGAAGACTCCATGCTATATACGTCCGCCACCGTCGATTTGACCCTCCCGTCGCTGAAATACCGAACGAGTTCGGCTCGTCGAGGCTGTTCAACACGCAGGCTACTACTGCTCCCTGCCTTGAGCTGCTGGTTCACAGAGCTAGGGCTTTCACGGCTGAGTGCTCGTTTCGTCGAGGTCGCGAGCCGAGAGAGTGGGGAGGGCGTCTCAGTACCCGAGAACAGGGATGCAGAGGCAGACATGGAGGCAGGGCTGTACTCGACAACAGGCCGATGTAAGGCTGGCGAGAGAATGGTGGAGCGACAAGGCGAAATACCATTCCATGAGTGGAGGTCGGAAGAAGATGTCGGTGTGAACGCGGTGTCGCTTTTGGGTCGCTTCAAATGGAGGTCGGCGCAAAGAGCCGTGTTGGCGCTGCATTCGGAATATATCGACGAGGTTTCAGCTTTGTCCGACCATGCAGTTGTTCCCACACGGCCGTGCGGATCAGTTTCCCTGTAGCTGCCAGCCAAGTGCTGCAGAGATATGTTGTCCCCTTTTTTCTCCCCGGTTTCTTGTTCTGGTACTGGGAAGTCAACGGTCAAATCAGAGTCGCTCCTATGTTCCGACTGCCCAGATGCATGTCTGGACTGCGAAGAAATGGAGGCTAAGTGCCTTTCGCTTATCTCGCAATTCTCTCCACCCGCGGTCGCGGCTTGCAATAGAACGTCATGATTCCGCGGATACTCGTCTGCAATGCTGGTCAGTGACCTGTAACAACGTGCGAAGAAGATGCCACCTCGATGCATCTATTGGCTGTCGTGCTCGATCGGACAAGATTGGACAGTGTTTGAAGGCCTTCATACCTAGACGCGCAAGATTCATAACGGATGGGAAGAAAGCATTCAAGCCTCCCAGGTTGAGGGATAGTCGCGGGCACGGCATCGCGGACACGTCGAGTTTCAGTGTCGTGGCTGATTCTGCGTCCGACTCATCCTCATCTGGTGAGCAAGCTGGCGAAGCTATGATGTTTGTAAAGTTCCTATCAATGCATGGAGGCACCTGAGGAATGATAAGAAAACTCTCCCAGTTTGGAGTCCAGCGCCACAGCTTCCCAGGCGCGGGCAGCTCGCACGTCCTACCCTGTCTCTCCGCGTGCGCTTTCTCGATGAGATACACCCGCGTGTACTCCATGGGAGAGAGACGTGGAGTCGCCAAACGATATTTTGTGTCGAATCTCTGAAGCCTGGCATATGCTTGCTCCGGGAACGCAATAGTGGGTGATGCATCCCCTGCGCAGAGGATTCTTGAATGATTTCCATTCTCATTAGCGGCTCGCATGGACTTTGACTTGTCAGGAGATCTCAGTTCGGGGTTCGACACATGGATATTCAACCGTGACCTAGGTTTCCTGCTGGACAATGCGGACGACACTGTTGCGTCGACCTGAAGTTGAGGAAAAGAGTCTTCGGTAGATGAAAACAAACGCCTGTCCCCGTTCGAGCTTGGCGGGGTTGTCCTGCGCTCAAATAGCTTTGCAAGGCCTCTTGGAGTCAGCGTGGACTTCAAATATTCTGGGATCGGCGGCAGCGGTGGCACCGCAGGAGCCTCCTGGTCCGCATTTTTCCTGTCCAGCTTCGGCTTGAGGCGCCTCGCCCGCCTCGTCGCCTTGGCAGGGCTCTTGGGTATGAAACTGCCAATGCTGCTAGCATCTTTCTCGCTTTCCTCGCTGTCAAGATCGTACTAGAACTCTCGACTGGAGATCTGCTTGGGAAAAATGAGACCGAGCTGCGCTTTTTGCCGAGAACTCATGTTGAGCTCTTTAGCAAGAGGATGCTGGTTGAACTCCTTGGTGGAAAGGTCATATGGGTAGCTCAAGATTGGAGGCGCTTGACAGTCCCCAACAAAGGCCGCTCCATCTGTCTTTGCGACGGAAATTTCTCGTCCAGGCATCCCTTTCAAGAGATAATTGGGGGCAGCCGGCGCCGAGCTCACTCTGGCATTGCCTCTGCTCGATGAGGCCGAGGAAAGTGACAGGTCAAACACGGTGTTCTCTGAGCTTCTTGGGGTTGAGCCACTTGGCGTATACGCTGTCGGACTTCTCGAGCCGCTTGACAGCGCGACGAATGATGATCCAGCAGAAGTCTCTCCGGATCCCGCGGCCGTAGTCCTTCGCTCCATGACATCAAGGGCTTTAAGACAGGTATCTTCCAATTTCTTGACCTCTTCAGAGTATTTCATCATGGCCTCCCAGGATTGAATGTACTCAGGTATGTCGCACCAGCAAAATAGCTTCATGTGAATGGCCCTTTGAGCCTGCTCGCATGCCGGG
Source organism: Tolypocladium tropicale (assembly GCA_024340005.1). Classification (NCBI taxonomy): domain Eukaryota; kingdom Fungi; phylum Ascomycota; class Sordariomycetes; order Hypocreales; family Ophiocordycipitaceae; genus Tolypocladium; species Tolypocladium tropicale. The sequence goes on along the minus strand of JALHBU010000160.1, from coordinate 169,311 downwards.
TTGTCCGACATAAGATGTTCGTAGACTGAGAATCGGACGCTGTCGCGCAGTCCAGTCGAGTAAGGCACAAGGTCAACATCATAAGAGCTTGCGAGTACAGGAAATGGTGGAAACAGAGAGTTGAGACGCGCCATGATCTGAACAGGGCTTTTTCTGCGGTCGCCGACTTGGGCAAGGTCTTCCATAAGGATCTACCATCATGTTGTTAATTAAACATTTTGGAGAGGCATTGATCATTGAATCTTACACATGCTCGAAACCCCATGTGAAATTGCCTGTAGCGAAGCGAGGTTTGACGCTGAAGCTCCTCGATGACGGGAGCATGTTGAATATCCTGCACGCCAGCCGCCATCGCTTGCCTGGTCGCGGAAACCAGACGCTGCCTGTGCATCTCCATGGCATCAATATGCTCGAGGCCATCCATAGCTCGCGTAAAGTCAATCCCCTCGGTCTTGGGATTTCTAAATATGCAACGCATGGCTGTTTGCATCCTCTTTCGGGGGTTGGACGCCTTTAGGAAGGCTTTCTCAGCAGAGATCTCAGCCATGCATTCACACAAAGCGTCGTGGATCTCGGCATCGTTGTCGAAAGCACGAAGCTTCTTATGCACAACTTGTGCGAATCCACATTCTTGTGGCTTGGTCTGGAAGTCGCTGGGATCAAGCAGTTGGCTCAACCTGTCGATGCCGATGACGAGCCACCACTGCTCAACGTCCGCGGCGCACGGAGGCATGATGCTTCAGAGTTCCAAAGCGGAACTGAAAGGAAATTTGTAGACCCGGTTACTCAAGATGAACGCGTGCCGACATCTTGCAGATGCAACTTTGCAGGGGCAGGAGGCTCGGGACAATTGCGGGTTGGCTGTTTGCTGGCAGGTTGTGGGTTGGCAAGGTCAAGTTAGGACTTGCCAGCAGCGCGGCATCTCAGATGGTGTGAATTCGGCGCTCCCGTCCTTGCCCCCAACGCTGACAATCAAATCTGGGAGCGGAGCGCAGAATCCACGAATGGTGTTCAAACGTCAGACGTGCTCGCAGCTGTCGACAGGCGATTCACTGCACGGACCCTCAGCTGCGCACTTCTGGCTCAGTGAGGAAACGAAATGCCCAGCTGGACAACGGACAGGCTAGGAATTCAGCCCAGAAGACCAAGAACTACGGGGGCCCTAGCAATGGCTTGCTGGGTGGTGAAGCTATTAATTGTTTCAGCCTCACATCGAGTAAGTCCGCGAGGGAGCCGAATGCAAAGTCCGGGTCACTACTTGCGCCAGATACTCGATACTCGATTCATTTTGCCCTTAATGACGTGCCTGCTGTACCGATGCGTCAGTTAGGATCGCAAAGGCACCATGTTTCCTTGCACGTTGAGGGCAGATGCGCGTGGCAGATTGTCCACGTCGTGCTACTCCCTCCTGGTGTCGAAGCGTACCAAGGAAGGTACCCACCCTTGGTGAGGCCGCCCACAGAAACACGCCGCGTACGAGTAAGAATGGAGCCAAGCAACCTAGCCACAAGTGCTGGTGCTCGTTTGCGCGACCTAAATTAGACTACCGGTGCCATGGCTCAGTACTTCTGCCTTCAGCTGTTCTGTTTTCTTTGTCCTGTTCGCTTCACGACTGTTGGGTGAGTGAACCGCCGCCTGGCAGTCTCGTTCACTTGCACCGGCCGTCGCGAGGTGAGGCGCGTCTTCTGGGCTATGAGGTCATGATGCTGCCCCTGCGACAAAGCGCCCGCGCAACGCGACACATTGCGCCGCCTGCAACCACCATCAAACAGCGGCGCGGCCAGCGATGGCGGACAGATGGCCGCTTCTTCTCGACGCAGCCGGCTAGGAGGAACGGTGAGTTTTCCCGCGGCGCGCGGCGCCTTTCCTTTGCGCGGCGGCTTAATGCGGACGCACGCCCTGCCGCGCCGAACGAGTAGCTTCGGACGGAGCCCATGAAATAAGCGGCAATAATGCGCTGCACACCGCGTCCATTCTCTAATCCCGAGTACAGATAACCCGCCGGCCAAAACCACACCTCGTCAAGATGGCGGCGAGGGAGCCGCGCCGCCATCCCTTCTGGCCAAGATGGGCGAGTCGGCGGCAACAACCTTTGCTTCCATTTTGATTCTTGGGATAGGCTTCGCCGCCGCTGGCTACATCTACCATAAAAGCTACAAGATGCTGGTCATCAAGAAGATGACGCGAGCCTTTCAGCCCGGTGACCCGGTCCTTGAACTGGCCGCCATTGGGAAGGACGCTCCTCGAGCGCCCGGTGCCGGCGAGGAGCACTGGGTACATCGCCCCGAGCAAAGCCACATTGACGACATTGTGACCGGAAAGGAAAAGGGCCACTACTACCTCATCATGGGGGAGAAGGGCACCGGAAAGAGCAGCATGATCATTGATGCCATGAAGAAGATTGACGGCGACGGCGTGGCCATGTTCGAGGCGCATGCCGATCTTGAGATAGTGCGGCTACGACTCGGCAAGGCCCTAGACTACGAGTTCCATGAGGATTACATCGGCGGCTACTTCAGTGAGCGCGGACCTCGGGAGACGACTGCCTTGCTCGACATCGAGCGAGCTCTCAACAAGCTGGAAAAGGTTGCCATGAGGATGCTGGGCGCGAGAGGCAAGCCGCTGGTCGTCATTGTCAATCAGATGCACCTCCTCCGCAACAACGAGGACGGGAGAGACCTGATTGAGCTGCTGCAGCAGCGTGCGGAGCAGTGGGCAGCGGCCAACCTCGTCACCATGGTCTTCAACACGGACGACTACTGGGTGTATGAGCGCCTCAAGCAGCTGGCTACGCGCATGGAGGTCCTTCCCGTCACCGATTTGCCCAAGCAGCAGGCCATCGACGCTCTGCAAAAATACCGTCTGCGGTATTTCGGAGAGCATGTTACCAGCCCCATGCTCGAGGAGGTCTATGACCGTGTTGGTGGCCGCTTGAGCTTCCTGAATCGCGTCGCCAAGAGCCAGGACATGCTGGCAAGCTGCGACAGGATCCAGGACACAGAGAAGAAGTGGTTCCTCAATCAGTGCTGGATACTTGGGTCGGAGATGGACGACGACGTCATGGACCAGCAAAAATGGGCGGTAAGTCGAACCAGGCTCTGGAGGCTATTGCTGCTGGCTGACTGCGACTTTACAGGCCGCCGCCATGGTATTGGCCCAGGCGCTCGTAGACAAGGAATCAGAAATGGCCAGAACCTACGACCCCGTGGTAGGCCACCTGCTGCCTTCGTACCCCTTCCACATCGCCCAGCAGCTCATGACGAGGGCCGACTTCATTCGCGATCTCGACAGTCGCAACCTCTTTAGCATCACCAGCCAAGCCGACGTGCGCGCCAGCAGCGTACCCATGCACCGCGCGCTCAAAGAGATTTGCGGCCAGCCCGGGTTTAGGCAGCATCTGGAGGATACGATTCAGAGAATCGGAGACATCGAGAGCCTGGGCCGGACAAGGGAGTTGGTGGCCAAGGACCTCGTGCTCGGTGGGCAGTACGATATTGGCCAGGGTCGCGGCGGCTTCACGGTCAAGCTGAAGCAGCCTGAGGAAGATAAATAACTGGCACCGGCGGAAACAGCATACTTTAGTTGAAGTTGACAATCGCAGAGCTCATGGAGGAGCGCATCGAACTGAGAACAGGAAAGCGAGCCCAAACACGGCCACTGTGGGAAGTGACAGCTCGGGACATGGGCGGCTGTACCCCGTCATCGTACGAACACTCCCGGTGGCGCATCCATGGATAGAATAAACAATATACATTGCCCAGGTGTGCATCGTGGTTTTTGGCGTTTCATTGCGGTCCGGTCCCGTCCCGCGTCCAGTCCCGAAGCACGTTAATGCCTGACAAATCAGGCAACATTTGTTTAGCGCCTGGGAAACCACCAAGCTGCCGACGGCTAGTTGCCAGTTCCGACGCGCGCCTCCAATTTTCTGCGCCCCACCCGAAACCAGCAGTCGCAAAACCCAGCCTCGCTGAGCTTCGAAGCCTATCTTACTCGTGAGCGCCAGATGGCCCGACGTCCGCCTTGCCTTGACTACGCGATCGTCTGTGGAATCGCACCCCAGCGAGCCTGATTAAGCAACACTCGGCCCGCAGCTCCGCGCATAACTCCTCCCTCTTCGGGGTGGCAAAGCATTTCACGCCGACCGCGTCAAGGGCATCGGAATCGAGCTAACATCACGATCCAACCATGGCGGAGTCCCAAGTGCCCATGCCCGATGGCCTCGGGGGCTTCCCAAGCGATGAAGATGACCATCCCATGACGGGCACCGATGCTGATTTCGGATCACTCGAAATGTTCGACAGCAATGCAAGCCAGATTCCCTTTTCCTCGCAAGTCAACGCCGCGCCATTCGATTCCAGCGGACAAGCGCCCGAGGCCGTCATGTCAGGAGACGCCACGTTGCCGCCGTCCTCGAACAAGTCAAAACGCCACAAGAAGGACCGTAAAAGGAAAGATTCGTCGCACGACTTGCCGCCGCTCCACGATGACGGGAAGAAGAAGCACAAGAAGTCGAAGAAGAAGTCTTCGCGTGACTCCGAGGTCCCGGACAGCCAGCCGCCGACCGATGCCGCCGGCAACGATCACGGTGCGGCCGACGTCGCAGACCTCCCGGCACCGAGACTCAATGGCAGCGACGAGGTCGAAGTGCCCACCGCCCAATCGAAAAAGAAGCGCAAGTTCTCCGATTCTGCGGACGGGAAGCGGCGGAAGAAGCGGCGGTCGCACGGCCAGGAAGACGATGAGGGGGCCGATCTGGATCATGCTGATACTGCAGCCAAGTCTGCCGGCTTCTTGCGAAGGAACAAGGGCACTGGCGTCTCCTTGGAAAGCGCGATCGACGAGGATAACGCAGCCGAGTCTGACCCACAAAGGTCGCCAACCGTCGCCCATCTTCGGCGTCGCAGCCAGTCCCATGATGCGAGGTCTAGAGAGAGTAGTATGCCTCCTCCAGCGGATGCGCATGGGATGGAGGTCGATCTGGGCGCTGAAGAGCCTCCAGCCACTGCCGCATCTGGCAGGATGCAAGTCGACCCCGATGTTGAAACCTTGGCTCGCGAGGCCTGGAATGAACATCGAAACGGTCAGAAGGCCCGCGACAACGCACCTGACGCTCCCGGAACCCCACCTGTGGGTGAAGCGGCGTCGACAACATCGCCCAGAAGGACACGGTCGACGAGAAAGAAGGCGAAGCCGACATATTACGAGCAGCCTCCAGTTGAGGACGCCCATACGGACGATGTTACCCACAACAACGCGCTCGCAGATCTGCCTTCTCCGACTGCCATGACGCCGAAGCCTCGTAACAGGACAAAGGCAGCCGCCAAAAAGACCGCTAAAGGCCGAAAGCCAAAGAGAGAGAAGCTGTCGCAGTCCATGCGTGGCGCCTCCCATGATGAAGCAGAGGAAGACGATAGAGAGTTTCAGCACCCCAGGCGAAATCGCTTGATTGGGTATACTCAGGGGCGTTTCACGGATGATGAGCTCGCGCGCATTGCGAGAGCTGTAGAGAGCTTCAGGGCTGAAAATGGAACGACCCAGGAGGAAGTTAACGAGGTAGGTGCCCTTGCTGCTCTGGGTCCTGGTTGGATGGACATTGACTCTCGTCTAGATGATTCAAGCGCCTGGTGGAACTACGGCTGGCGACGCCCACGCCCAGCTTTGGGTCCGCATCTTCGCCGAATGTCCGGATCGTCACCGACAAAAGGTCATCAACATCACCCGCAAGAAATTCCACAATTTTGTTGCCCGCGGCACCTGGACGCCGGAGCAAGACAGCGAATTGACCGAGCTCATCAACGTGCACGGCCAGAAATGGTCCAAAATTGCCGCCATCATCAATCGTCACCCTGAAGACCTGCGAGACAGGTATCGAAACTACCTTGTGTGCGGCCCAAACCAGCGAAAGGACTCTTGGGATGAGACTGAGGAGGCCAATCTGACCCAATATGTCATTGATTCCATGCACGCCATCGACCAGCTGCGGGAAGAGGAGCCGAACCAGCACCTTCTTACGAGGTCTTACGACGAGCTTATCGATTGGCAAGGCATCAGCGAGAGGATGAACCGGACGCGAAGCCGACTCCAGTGTATTACGAAGTGGAAGTCCTTGAACATTCGCACAAATGGCAGAGACAAGCTTGTCTCCAACGACCCCGACTCTCAGATCTCGTTCCGTTTGGAGAAGGCCCGGCGCCAGTTGCTTGCTATGCCGGAGGAGGAGAAGTACCGTCTACTCTTGGCCATCAAGAGCACTGCCGTTGGCAAGGATGGCAAAATCCCGTGGCCGAAGTTGGTGGACAAGAAGTTCCGCAACCAGTGGCACCGTACGACCCAGGCTCTGCTTTGGCGGCGGTTGAAGCAGACTGTGCCCGGCTGGGAAACGCAGACGACTCGCGACTGCGCACAGTACCTGGCCGAACAGTACAACCAAACGGGCGAGCTTCCCGAGGTCGATTCAGATGGTTATGACGACGCGCAGGAAATGGAGCTCATGCAGAGCATCCCGGCATCGACTATCGGGATCAGCGGGACGACTGTTTCGAAAGAGAACGAAGGCAAAAGCGCAGAGTTTGTCGACAATTCGGATGCAGAGGAAAACGGCACTGTTCCAAATGGCAATGACGATGAGGGACTGGACGAGGATGAGATGAAGATTGACCCCGCACTCACGCAAATGCCTGTGCCCGCAAAGAAAGCGACCCCTGCAAAGCGGACGGGATCCGGAAAGCCTCCATCTTCTAGCAAGAAGCCGAAGAGAGCAGCGGCCGCCGTTATGGACCCTATTGAGGATGACGATGACAACCGCGACCAGCCTTCTTCCGACCAGCCAGAAGATTCAGAGATTGACGTTGAGCAGTTCCGGAAGAAGAAGACGCCCAAGAAGTTCAAGTCTCCCGGGAGCAAGAATCAGGCGCAGCTTTCCTCGCCCAGGACTGCAGATTCTGTCAGTGTCATGGATGACATGGAAGATCTACCAGCGAGGGTCTCGGCGTAGGCACCCAGCAGCGGACGATGAATGGACCGAAGCTGCGCTTGCGAGTTTTGTTTCAGGAGGTTCTCTCGGCAGTGAACAGGGTGTTGTAATGATGAATGTATTACCTATGGATATCGATATTCCCACAAGAAGTTGAATCAGAGAGCTGTAAAGACAGACTGTCGCAAAGTAGATGCACGAGGCCTTTTGCCAAAGACGTAGATGTGTAAGCGCCCGTGTTGCTCGAATGGTGGCAGGCTCGCTCTACAGCGCAGAAATACTCATGTTTTTGTATGTGATCCCGTCTATGCAAATCATCGTCTGTGACCACAGGTAGTAGTATTGTCGCATCTCGCTGCCGCCAATGCTTAGGCATAATACCTACCTAGGTAGTAAGTTAGATGTCTAGTAGACGTAGTCTGTGCTCCCGTACCTGCGAGCACATCGAATAGGCATCCAGGTCCATCCATGTCTTACAGGGTTCTGGCTGGCTGTGGTTTCTAAATATAGTACTAATTTAGCAAGTAGCTGGTACATACGGCCATACCTACAAGAAAGCACGGGATCCCGTCCGCTCTCCCTTAGTTAAGCTTGTAAGGGGCAGATTAGTAGTTGGGTCGGTGACGACCAGCGAATACCGGCTGCTGTATGTTTTCTTTTTGGAATTTTTGACAATTTTTTTCAATATTTCTTTTTGCCATTCCGTCTCGCATTCTTCGTGTAAGGACGGAATGGTGTTGAGTGCTCCGTATGTGTACTTGGTAACAGGGGAGGGTGGCCGCCTCATGCGGCCGCTATGCATGTTGGTTGGGACTTGATCGTTTCAGGTTCCTAATTCGGGAAGTTGGCGCTCACAAAGCAAGGTTCGCATCGCTAACTCCCCTAGAAGTGCCATTTGGGACAGCCATTCATCAGTCATGGGTTGTCCGAGGTCGATTGCATCCGATAGTTCTGCGAGAGCAAGACAAGCAAGGCTCACAGGTCAATTCTTCTAGCAAGGCTACCCCGGCGTGCTTACAGAGCCCGGGCAGAGAAGTTGTACTCGTATATTCAGTCCACGGAGTCTGTTTCAATGGTCTTGGAGCCGTTTTGCACATGGATTGGGAAGCTTGGCCAACGGTGGCACGTATGCAGGCACTGAAAAACCGGGTCACAGATGTCCGTCGCCTTCGAAAGCGATATGCCGCCTTTCAGGCTCCAGTGAATGCGGACCGCAGAATGCTCCGTCCGCGATAATCACTGGGATGCGGCTGAGGTAGTCGACACGAATGTCGATTTCGGAAGACCGGCTCGGTCCCGACGCGGGCGCTAGAGTCTGGTACGGAACAAGCCCCGATGCATTCACGGGTCGACGTGCTGCTGCAGGATCACTCGTTATTTAATTGAGAGTTACTTTTGCGTCACAAGTATTCTGGAGATCACCGCACATAATCAAATTTCGCCCTAACATGGGTGCCTGAAGCTTTTGTTATTCTACTCCGTACCGTGCAACTCTATCGCTATCCCGAGAACAAGAAGACATTGAGCGAGTTGGAGTGTAAGTACACATGACGCCGGCAGTTTGTTGACCAGTGGGCGATGATGCTCGGGGAGAAGCCCTCGGAGCGGGTTGACAAGGCCTTATGTGCCACAAGGCCCCATGTTAAGCCCACCATGCCGAATATTGAGGGGTCCGAATCGTTTTCAGGCAATACTATCCACTCCAAGGCATTGAAGAGGTTCGTAACTCCTCCCGCATTCCCTGCAACGTCTGTTGACGGCTTGTCAGAGTGAAGCATTCGTCAAGATGAGAACACTCGTTCTCGGGCTAGGCAACACAGGGGGTGACATATGCGATGCCTTGATCGGCCAAGCCTCGAGCATATACGCGTCGCATTCATATCCAACCTGCGGTCTGGCCACGTCACGTCCGTTCCCGGCATCCGCCGGGTTTGTGGTCCTCGAGAAGTGGAGCTGAGGGACGGCCGCCGTCTGGAAGTAGACGCAATAATATGCTACACGGTGTACGAGAACAGCTTCGATGTCCTCGAACGCCGATTTAGCCCAACGACCAACCCGCCCCAGGCTTGGTTGAACGCCCCCGGATCCAAGGGGCGCGCGCTGTCGCGCCTGTACCAGAACGTTTTCTCTCTCGAAGCCCCGGACTCGCTCGCCTTCCTGAGCTGCGCGCGGCTTGTTTCAGGGGCGTTTTGTCTCGCCGACATGTGCGTCGCCCAAGTATGGACAGGCAGGTCCAAACTTCCAGGGCTTCAAGAGATGGACAGATGGGTGCATCAAGAGGAGAAGAGAATATGGGGCATGGCACATGGCGGCACGCGGATACCCTCGTCCGTGCATCAGCGGGAATGGCCCGCTTGGGCGGATGAGACGGCAGGGAAGGGCATAGAGGAGCACCTGGGCTGGGGTGAGCAGGGTGGAAGTTTGGGTGGAGGGACCGCAAGCTGTGCGTGTTGTTCTCGGCATCTTGGCGGTTCCTGGGCGGTGAGAAACGGAAGTCGTAGACAGGGGCGAGGGCAGAGCTCGAGAGATTCACCGGCGTTCGTGGAGGACTGGACGAGGGGAAGAGGAGGAGCGATTAGCGGGATCCCTGGCGATGCATGCATGCTTGGGAATATACGGAGTACCTAATCCGTGCTGGCGTCGTCGATGGATATGGAAACATCCATCCATGATTTATTCTTCCATCTCTTTGCCTACCTACCTTCCTGCCTTGCTTTGCGGTGTAGACCTCCAAAGGACCAAACCAACACGTTGGAAGCTACTAAGGTTGTGGATGGATGGATGGATGGATATCCGACAGTCCGCCCATCGGGGTTGCCAACTGCACGACATCGCCGCCAACAGTTCATGACACCCGCTTTCGGGCATCCGATGATTATCAACAGCCCCCCACCGATGCAACCTCGTCAATGGCGAGCCAGCTCCTCGGGCTGCATGCTGCACGGCGTCGTCGGAGCCGCCGCCTCGCAGTGTGTAGGGTAGCAGTCGAGGCGGAGGCTGGAGGAAGCAGCAGGAGCCCAGGCGGGGACGGGCGGGGGGGTTCGGGAGCTCCAAAGCAACCGTCGGGACTCACGATCCACCCTGCGCCACTCCGAAACCCCTGCTGAAGGGCCGCGTCCCCTGATGAAGTGGTTTGCAATCACGACCTTTTGTGCCGTCGCGTGGGCTGACAGCAGCGTATTTATCCGCCAGTATAAGAGCCGGGGCTTCGGCACCGGCAAGCGCACGAGTCAAGTGTTTCGGGGCGCCTGAGTCCTCGCCATTGTCTTTTCTCCAAGACATCGAGCGTTATAAAATCTCTCTCGTGGGCACGCCCGACCGGCGCTCATGCCGAACGTTGAAACTCTCGCCATTTCCATCTGCGGGGGAGAGCTGACATTGAGCAACGCCCTCTTCTCCTTCTCTGGGCGCTTCTCCATCCGCAAGCCGGCCGCTCCGCAACCGGGGTGACGAAACAGAGCTCCTCGATTCGAGATGGAGACGCAAGACACGGCGCCACGTGGCGGACAGGGGATCATCACCACCTACCTACAACAACCTGCGGCTCTAGCCGTCGTCATCGCCGTGTTCGCCATCATAATCACCAGGAGGCTTCTGTGTGCAGGATGCGGTCCCTCGCGCGTCGGAGTCGATGGCAAGCGAGCTCCGCCGAGGGTCCCTTTCCAGCTCCCATTCTTTGGCCACGCGCCGCGGATGCTCATCGACAAGGACAGCTTCTTGGCCAAGCTTCGCGACCGCTATTACTCCGAAGGCACCTTCTCGCTGCGCATGTTCGGAAAGATCCATCACTTCGTCCACGCTCCGGCGCTGGCCAACTCGCTGCTCAATCTACCGCGAACGGCCGCGGAGGGGGTCTCGGGTAGTTTGCTGGCGTCCAACTTCTCCTTCAACAAAAAGGATCTGGAGCAGTATGTGGGCATGGCACATGAGGCCAAGTCGCAGTACAAGTATCTGCTTGCGGAACCAGGCTTGACCGAACTCGTCGTGGCGACGATGAAGCACCTTCGCCGAAACATTGCCGACTTTGTTACTTTCAACTCCTACCCGGCGGATCAGATGGATTGGGAGAGGCTCGCGGGGGCCGAGGTGGTGGAAGGCCCCGACGGCGAGAGGTTCGTCGCGGCCGACTTGATGACCCTGACGAAAAACTTCATCGCCAAGACGGCCAATTGCGCCCTCTACGGGACCGATTTCGTCGAAAACTTTCCCGACATGTGGCAGCTGATGTGGACTTTCGATGAAGCGTTCCTGCTGCTGGCGGCCAAAATCCCCGCATGGGTACCATGGCCCAGGCTTCAACGCGCGAGAAATGCGCGGAGAAAGATGCTCTCCTACACGTACGAGTTCAATGTGGCGATGGACAAGTATTTTGATGGGCAGGACGCGGGTGTCAAGTGGCAAGACCTGGACAACGTGAGCGCCGTGGTCAAGGCCAGGCTCGAGACATTTCGCAAGCACGGGCTATCGCTGGATGCACGAGCCGGCTGCGACCTTGGTCTCTGTTGGGCCATGAACGCCAACGCCAACCAGCTCATTCCATGGATGCTGTTTGAGCTGTACAGGGACCCCGTGCTTCTTGAGCAGGTCCGGGAGGAGATTGCCCCCTTTGTACAGGCGGTGCAACCCCCGAACGAATTTGGCATGGGCGTCTGGCTGGCTCCAAGCCTGGAGAAGCTGGACCTGGATGCCTTGTTCACAAAATGCCCGCTTCTCAAGGCAGCATATATCGAGACGCTGCGGATGTACACGGGGCCATGGACGATGAGGTGGCTGACCGAGGACGCAGTGCTCGACGATAGGAGCAAAAAGGAGTCGTATCTGCTGCAGAAGGGCACGTACGCCCACGTCCCGCAGGAGCTGCACCAGTTCGACCCAGAATACTATCCCAACCCTACCGAGTGGCATCACGAGAGGCATTTGAAGGAGCAAGTGGACGAGAAAGGGCAGAAGTTGCTCGTGGCGGACATGGGCACCATGAGGCCGTACGGTAAGCAACCGGTGTCCGTTTTTTGAAAGCTGTAATGAAAGGAGACTAATCCTAGCTTGTGTAGGTGGAGGACCAGCCATGTGCAAGGGACGAGCCTTTGCACTGCGAGAGATGCTTCTGTACTCGGCCATCATCATCTCCTTCTACGACATGCAGCCACCAAATGGGCAGAGCTGGGAGGAGCCGAAGACGCGCAAAATGGTAGCGACGAAGCATCCGAAGAAGGACATCAAGGTCTGGATCAAACGAAGGGTGCTTCCCATAGCGACAGAGACGAAAATGAGTTAGGCGGTTGCATGCGCGAACATGGGAAATCATTTGGCGCCTTCACTATTAGATGTAGGGGACGCAATGTCATGGCAGTGGACACGCTTCACGATAGCAAAGAAACAAAACCCATTAATTACCGTGCCTTTTTGTCATCACTGGGAGTGCTTTGCCGATCCTGTGGTGTTTTAAGAGCAACTCGGGGCTGAGCGGGCCCTCCCTCGATGCCCGACGTGTCGGAGGTGTAGTTGTACTGAAATTAAATTCTGACGCCATTGGCTGCGGATCTTTGCTCACCACCTGGCGTCCAGGCAAAGCGACCAAGCGAACGCACGCGACCGCGCACCTTGAGAGCTACAAGCCTGGCCGAGCACACCCAGCGCTGACGACGACGACGACGAAACCGACTTACCCGTCGCCGTGATCCCTTCGCACTCTTCCTCATTGCACGCCTAAGAGCGCGGCCGTTTCTCTCAACGCGGTCCCGCCCCCGCGTTCCACACAGCTTTGCGACAACGCGCACAGCCGCGAGCACAAGATGCTCTCCGGGGCTGCATCGTCACCATGATTCCACGATTGCTATCCCGGCCATCGTTGCTGTGCCCTCGGTGCAGCTTCGTAAAGGCCCACAGCCGTCCGACATGGCTTCCGCACCGGCCACTCGCCCTGGCGCAACCCCTCCGAACGTCGGCCGCCGCTCGACGTGAACAAGCCCCGAGCACGCCTGGCCAGCCGCTGAAGCCGAGCGCGGTGTTGCCCAAGGCCACGCCGACGACCGCGAGCCCGGCGAAGACGAAGGCCGCCAACGCTGACCCCCTCGCTGGCGTGGACAAGTCCGCGACGGAGCAGCGCAAGGCGGACTGGGCCATCATGAAGGAGATGTCGCGCTACCTCTGGCCCAAGGACAGCCTCGGCACAAAGTTCCGCGTCGGCCTCGCCGTGGCGCTGCTGATTGGGGCGAAGCTGCTCAATGTGCAGGTGCCGTTCTACTTCAAGAGCATCGTCGACTCGATGAACATCGACATCGCGGCCGTCGGCGGCACGGCGACCACAGTTGCGGGGAGCATGATTCTCGCGTACGGTGCCGCGCGGGTGGGCGCCACGGTCTTCCAGGAGCTGCGCAACGCCGTCTTTGCGTCTGTTGCGCAAAAGGCCATCCGGAGGGTCGCCCGCAACGTCTTCGACCACCTGCTTCGCCTGGACCTGAGCTTCCACCTCTCCAAGCAGACGGGTGGCTTGACGCGCGCCATCGACAGGGGAACCAAGGGCATCAGCTTCCTGTTGACGAGCATGGTCTTTCACATTCTGCCCACTGCCCTCGAGATCAGCATGGTTTGCGGCATACTCACCTGGCAGTACGGCGCCAAGTTTGCCGCCGTCACCGCGCTGACGATGGTGGGATACACGGCCTTCACCATCTGGACGACGGCTTGGAGGACCAAGTTCCGCAGGCAGGCGAATGCCGCCGACAACAAGGCGTCTACAGTGGCAGTCGACTCGCTCATCAACTACGAGGCCGTCAAGTACTTCAACAACGAGAAGTTTGAGGTGTCGAGGTACGACAGGGCGCTGAAAGAGTACGAGAAGAGCTCCATCAAGGTCGCCACGTCTCTGGCCTTTCTCAACAGTGGCCAGAATATCATATTCTCTAGCGCCTTGACAGCTATGATGTACTTTGCTGCCGATGGCGTAGCCACTGGCTCACTCACCGTGGGCGACCTCGTCATGGTGAATCAGCTGGTGTTCCAGCTGTCCGTGCCGCTGAACTTCTTGGGTTCGGTCTACCGTGAGCTGCGACAATCTCTTCTCGATATGGAGACCCTGTTCAACTTGCAGAAGGTGAACGTCAACATCACGGAGAAGCCTAATGCCTTGCCCCTGGCCCTGTCAAGGGGAGGTGAGATCAAGTTCGAAGACGTCACCTTTGGCTACCACCCGGACCGACCCATCCTGCAGAACCTGTCGCTGACAATTCCTGCGGGAAAGAAGGTTGCTGTGGTTGGCCCCAGTGGTTGCGGAAAGTCTACGCTGCTGCGATTACTGTTCAGATCCTATGACGTGCAGAGCGGCCGCATTCTCATCGACGATCAGGATATCCGGGACGTCAACCTGGACTCCCTACGCAGAGCTATCGGTGTTGTGCCCCAAGATACACCGCTCTTCAACGACACGGTTGAACACAACATCCGATACGGCTCCATTGAAGCATCCCACGAGCAGGTTGTGGCCGCTGCGAAGCGTGCCCGCATCCACGACATCATCCAAAAGTTCCCAGACGGCTACGACACCAAGGTGGGAGAACGCGGCATGATGATCTCCGGTGGCGAGAAGCAGCGCCTAGCCATGAGCCGGCTGCTGCTCAAGGACCCGCCGCTGCTGTTCTTCGACGAGGCCACCAGCGCCTTGGACACGCACACGGAGCAAGCCTTGATGATGAACATCAACGGCATCCTTCGCGAGAAGGGCCGCACCAGCGTATTCGTGGCTCACCGCCTGCGCACGATATTCGACTCTGACCTGATCATCGTCTTGAAGGACGGCAAGGTGGCGGAGATGGGGACCCATCGCGAGCTGGTGGACCGTGCCGGGGTGTACTCTGAGCTCTGGAGTGGTAAGTTAGACCTAAATCACGCGTGTTGTGCTTTACTAACTTCGAAACAGCGCAGGAAACACTGTTCAACGAGGATGGCACTGAGAAGGAGGAAGTTGCATCAGAGGTGGAGGCCGCCGTAAAGGATCAGAAATCGCCGACATCTCGAAAATAGTGCTAGTTCAATCAATAAAACCAGTAAAGAGCCCCCAGTTCGCTTGACTTTGAACTCTCCATCACCATCGATTTTGCATTCGCAACATCTTGAATTTTGAAGTCAATGTTGTGGCGACAACCGAGAACTTGTATGTTTGTATCAATAGAAAGGTTAGAGAGTCTATTGCGGTGTCTAAGTCGGCTGAAAAGTCACTAGAACTCTCGCCTCCACATTCCATATACGTAAATCCTCCACTATTTCTGCCAAGTTGGCATGAATCGTGACAGAATTTGACTTCAATATGCGAGTCTGCAAAGCCACCACGACCTGCTCTGCGGCCGAAGACACCGGCAAAGTCATTTACCGGTCTGTCGTCGCCGTTTCCCTCTCTATCCCGGCCTCCGTAGTTGTTGAGCTTAAGAACCATCCGGTTTCTTATCGCCTTTCTTCCAGTAGATTGTCTTTTCATCCTCCCACTTGTAGTTCTTATCATCAATTTTGTCCTGGTCAATCCAGACAATTTCATCAACTTTTCCATTGTGAATAAGCTCGTCGAGCTCGACGCTCCAAAAGATACCCGTCTTCGCGGGCTTCTTGCTGTGCGGGAATATGAGATAAGCCTTGCCCTCAGTGTGCTGCGCGTAAAACTTCGAGAAGGCGGCCTGGTACTTTTTGAAGGTCTTGTCATCAACGTCCTTATACTCGCCTTTACGGAAGAAGTTGGCGCTCTTCCAGATGTTACGGACGGTAACGAGGTTATGGGCATTGGCCCATTTCACGATGTTATTGATCTCCGGTGCAAGTTGGCCCGTAAAGTAGACGGCTTTGTCCTTGGGAGGCTGGTGATCCTTGGCGTACTTGGTGAACTCATGGAGGTTTTCGGGCTTGATGAGCTTCTCAACCTCTGCCTTGTCTGGGATATTCTTATCGGCGCGGGCAACAACGGGATCGAAGTCGCCAACAGGGGCGGCCAAGGCAGTGCATGACTGCAAGGAAAGGAGAAGCAAGGAGCTCAGGAGCGAGAAAACGAAGAAGAAGGCACCGCCTTTACGACTAGAGACGGAGAATTGCATCTTTAACAAGTTATAGGTCGAAGCGCAAATAGTGCTACTGAAGCCAGTAAAGCTTTGGATTGTTCAACTCTGGAATACAAGATAGAAGAGAGATATTTGTGGTGAAATCGGGTCATCTTTGTATTTGGGGACTCATATGATAACTGACGCCTCCTGGAAATTCCTCCCGACTCCCGGTTGCAGCACGAGATGCACTGCCACTCGCTTCAGCGTCATGAAGTCGACCTAACCTAGGTGACCTCTCACGGTTGTCTTGCTGAATGTATCTCGGTATTCCCATATAGGAGAACGCCCATCTGATCATCAGGTCACCAAACCAACATGAATATGCAAGCATTGCGTATCAACGGGAAAGAAAATAACTCATTGCTCAGCCTCTGTCAATCTTAACCATGCTGGATACATGACTGCATGATGGTAGGCCGTGTTTACATGTATAAGGTCGGCAACATACAGATGGGGAAATGAGATCACGGGGAGACTTGAACTGAGCCACCTCTGAGGTAGACCGGTCCGGAGATCTCGGCCCGTACGGGTCGTGATCCCGGATCGGCCAGCATATGCGCTGACCAACATGCGTCGGCACGATTCTTATGTCGTCACATCTTTCACGGTAAAGAGCAGTCAGGTCACACAAAAGGATTTGGACGGGTAGGCAACGGCGAACGGATGCATGGAACTTATGCCAGCTGCGGAGTGGAGAACTTACCGCTCTAGCATGCAGGCTTTATAACGGTGTTGGCTCGTCCTCAGACCAGACGGAAGCGGTATCTCACCCCGTCGCCCCGCAATCATACGCTGTGTCGTCATCGCTATAACCGCATTGTTTCTTCCAAGGCTGCGAATCCTCGGTTATATTCCATGTTTGGATACGTGGATGTGGGTTATACTGAATCAGTCGACGTGGATAAAAAAAGATCAGCCAAGCCTTTCCATTTGCTGAACCGTCCTCAGGCTGATCTATTACGAACACGTAGATCCAAGAAATCAAGCCAGGGCAGTTGACTTCTTCAGGAAGTACTTTACCTTTATTCATTACCGCTACGAGTCCTATGAGCCTCTGACTCCGATCAGATCGGGCAGACTGGGGAGTATTTCAAGCACGCAATCCTATCATCTTCAAATCAAGCGCACCATCACGCATTTACGACTCCAGCTACGGAGTCTCATCGACCAACTCAAATCTTGTCCACTACTCGCTGTCTGCACTGCTCGCTCTCGAACTATCATAGGCGACCTCAGATCAAGTTCTCTATGATTATGGCCTCGTCCGCTGGAGATCGTTTGCCAGAGAAACTAGTCGCAGAAATTGCTAGTGGCAATATTGAAGTCGTCAAGGAATTTTATGACTTGGAAGAACCATCGAAGAAGCCCGACCTACTCGAGGGCATCGCCGAGCGTGCTGTAGCGGAGAAACAGCTCGGCATAGTCGACTGGGTCTTTAGCAAAGGCTTCTCCGTTGCACCTAACTCGCTAAATAACGAGTTTTACCATGAAGCAACCTTTGCACATTCTCTTGACGTATGGAAGGCTCTTGTTAAGAACGGCTTCGACCTTGACGTGCATCATAGCGAGTATATTGGTGACGCGCTTAGCATTGAAGCATACTACGGTAACGTCGACATTATACGCTTTCTCCTGGAGAATGGGCAGAACCCTAATAAGGCATGGGGCTATAACGACTGCATGCCCGGTGTATGGGCCTTGACTGGCGAGAAACCTTCCTTGGAGATCATCCGTCTGATGCTTCAGCACGGATGGCGTCAAGAGAGAAGCGGGGCGCACATCGCGGCGGCCGAGCTTGGCAATATGGAGGCCCTCCGGCTACTAGTCGAGTATGGTGTCGACCTAGAGCAAGCCGAACCTTGGTGGTTTAACCCGAACGAGATTGAGGGCCCCGACGTTTGGGGCACGGCATTGTATCGGGCGGCCTACAAGGGCCAGGCAGAGTCCGTTGCGTACTTATTGAATGCTGGCGCGAAGATCGGGTTCAAGGACGACAAGGGGCGTTCTATCTTGTGGGCAGCGAAACAGGGAGGGAATGAGACGGTGATCAAATCGCTGGAAGATGCTGGGCTTAATGAATAAAAGTTAGCTTGGGAGGTAGCGGAAAGCTCAAGATCATCGTCTATATACGCATTTCTAGCTCGACGCTCCTCTCGATCGCGGTGGGCTGGCACCGCGTCCGCTCGCTCATAGGACCATCCTGTTACGAATATTAATGCCCGTACCTGCCCAGCCTGGAATGCATGGCAATTCTCTCCGCGACTCCGAGGCCCCTCCCCATCTATCATCGCGAGTGTGCCATATGGGGTGAGCGTATGTTGATCTGCCCAGTGGTTGTGGGAAGGGCTGTCGTCGGCTAGGTCTCTAGCCAGTCTCCTACATGTACTCATAGAGGCCAGAATCTATTCGAACAGCGACGTCGACTTACACCATAAAGATGAATTTTCTAAATTTCAAGGTGCTATCGCAAGATTTATTTCAAAGAAAGAAGTATCAATTCGATTCCCGTGTCTTGGTACATAGGTTCTGTGGCCGGCCCCCAGAGATATGTTTGTCCCTGGGTACCCGTACATACCTTTCGGATGACAAAGTCGTGTTAATCCTCTGATCGTGGTGAGCGTAGCGGCTCAGGCGACGACATGCTTCGACCTTCAAATATTTTTCAAACTTTGCATTCGAAAATTAGCAGCCGAGTTCTTTCTCCGGCTTGTTCAGTGTCTTCATTTGTGAATTGCCATCATTTGCAGTCGACGGCGGGGACCATGGTTTCAATATCACCTATCCCAGTGGGGTATTCTGTTTCTGCACCAAATTCCGCTCTACATCAACTTTAATCCTAAGAAGAGGCTATCACCAGTTGCCTTGACCATCATAGAACCGAAGCGTCCCCTGTACGAGAGCTTGAAGAACTTTTATGACACCTGAAAACTATCCAGAATGTTTGCGCACTTTGTGGCTCTAGATCGCAGAGCCGATGCGGAGGAGCGCAGTTAGACCAGAGTCTACTCCGAGGCCCAAAAACTGAAAGCAGGATAGTCTTGGGCTTCAATTATGCCGGCGATGACACGTTTCATTAGAGTCGGTGCCGATGAGTGATTTTAATGGTGATGATGATCCGGAAGTACGGCACGCCAAGTTGAGGCGGTGTTGTTGGCTGGTCCCCCAATACCTCAGCAAAACACGTAATCCTTCCTGGTCATATTTATAAACCATCCTATCCCCGCTTTGTCAAGTTCACTGTGACCTTACACAGATCGCTCCTCAAATTCTCTCTCCTCAAACCGTTGTGCATCATGTCCGCCATGAAACCACCTCAAGCCCCGCTCGACTTCAACATACAGGACCCCCTCTCACTCATCAAGGAAGCCAAGGACCTGGTAGCCAAATCTGCGCAAGTCTGGGATAAAGTTGCCAGTATACCTCTGGAAGATGCCACCTTCGCGAGCGCCATTTCTCCCATAATATTTGATGAGAATGCGAGGACCGCACGGCATTACTTCATTTGTTTTTTCGACTCCGTATCGCCTTACAAGGAGCTTCGCGACGCCTCGCACGAGGCTGCGCAAATTCTGAAGCAAGATCAAGTTGAACGATGGTCTCGAGAGGATGTTTTCAAGGTTGTTGATGCTGTCTGGCAGAAGAAAGAAGCCGTTATCCCTGAGTCGCGTCTGTTCTTGGAGAAGTTGCGAGAGCAGTTCCTAAAGGCAGGTAACGGTCTTGCCGATCAAAACACAAAAGATCGAGCTCGAAAGGGGCTGCAGAGGATACAATTTCTCCAAAATGAATATACGAAGAACCTCAACTCCAACACCAGCGGATTGTGGTTGACAGTAGATGAGCTGCAGGGTGTACCTGTCGCTCATCTGGAGCGATGGAAGGCAGACGGAGATCGGAGATGGGTTGACCGCAAGATGCCCAATTTGAGCCCTGTACTGAAACACGCAGCCAGAGCTGATGTGCGCCAGAAGGTTTGGATGGGCTGGGACAGCATGATGAAGGACACAAATGGTCCCGTCTTGAAAGAGTTGCTGGTGTTGAGAGATGAAGTCGCACGCATGCTAGGATACAAGAATCACGCCGACTTCAAAGAGAGCGAAAGAGTGTTGAAGACTGACGAGGCATTCGAGCTTCTAGCCAGCATGCGCCCCATTCTTACAGAACTGGGAACACATGAGCTGCAGACTCTGAAAGCTCTCAAGAGCAAGCATATTCAGGAACAGGGGTCAGACTTTGAACCATCACCCGAACATTTCTTCTTGTGGGATAGGGCATTTTATCTGCGCATGGCAGAGATTGACACTTTGCACATCGACACGGAACTTATCGCTGAGTACTTTCCTTTTGAAAGATCCTTGGAAAGAATGCTCTTGCTTCTAGAAGCCTTTTTTGGGGTCAGATTTGTGAAGTGTTCGTCTCAGACGCTGGAAGTCACTACTTGGCACCCCGACGTCCTGGCTTACGCCGTGTGGAACGACGACGCAAACGGAAGCGGTTTCCTTGGATACTACTATCTGGACGCATTTCCTCGGGAGATGAAATACTCACACAAAGGAAACTACAGACTCCAGCCGGTAGGCACTTGTGCCATCTCCGTCCACGTTTATAAGCGATAAACTAACATGCGCTATTTGGTCACTAGGGGTTTACCCAAGAGGACGGAACACGTCACTATGCTGCTGCGGCGTTTGTTACTAACTACTCTCCACCGACTACCACTCGACCGAGCTTGCTGAAATATGGCGAGGTGATCTCTTGCTTCCACGAGATTGGCCACGCGTTGCACCACCTCACATCGGAAACCCAACATGCTCGATTCAACGGCGCGGCAGCGCCGCGAGATTTTGTTGAGATCCCAAGCGTCATGCTCGAGCATATATTCTGGAATCGTAACGTCTTGCGTTTTGTGTCTGGACGCTACAATACCAGTGAAGACAAGGGCGGCGAGGAGAAACTGCCTGACGAACTGATTGATCAGCTCATTGCTACTCGTTTTGACTACACCGGGCTCAGCGACCTATCAACATTTTTGTTAAGTTCCTATGACCTAAAGATTCACAGCCCTGCGAACCACGACGAAATTCGCAACATGAACCTGCAGTCGGAGTTTAATAAACTTCGCAAGGAGCTATATCTGTTGAGTGGCCCTGAGGACCTTGGCCTCGGGTGGGACGCGGTACATGGATACAGCCGGTATCGCTTCCCTTCAGGATATGACTCGTCCTACTACACCTATCTATTGTAAGTTATCTATCAGAAACATCTTGCACTGGAGAATGAATGGGGTTTGATTCTGGGATCCCACAACTGACTCGTTGAGTAGAGCTCATGCGTTCAGCTATGATATATTCGAGACGAAGTTCCGGCCGCACCTGCCATCTAGCAATGCTACAGCAGCCCGTACCGTCGAGGATATAGTAACTCCGGACTTGCGGGAGGAGTTCGCGCGGTACAGGCAGATAGTTTTGCGACCTGGAGCCAGCGTCAAGTCGTACCTTGGCATGCTGAAGGAATTTTTGGGGCGGAACCCTAGCCCTGATCCTTATATTAAGATGCTAAAAGCCGACAGCTATCGTAAATAACTCTCATAAGTAGTGTTCATTGCTTCATTATTTCATCCAGTCTGCCTTCCGACTCGACTGCTTCAGTCAAAATGTGCACAGCGTAATTACGATTGTCCGCCCAATCATTCCATATGAGCCATCAGGAGTATCGATAGCGAGGCCGAGACCATCGAAGCATGCTTGTGAATGTACATTCAGACGTTCCACCGTGCCGACAACATCGAATCTGAACTTTGCCTATAATCGAACGCTCACTGACGAAGCCATGACAAAAACAGGCCGCCCCAAATTGTCTATTTCATCGCAGACCCGCTTTAACAAAGGGGAATCAAGGCCATGGCGTCGGTGATGGGGATACACTGACATAAATGTCAAACCCAAGGGGATATGTGAGTTGACGATGATACGCATGGAGAGTAACTCAGGACAAGCGTCGCCAACCCTTTTAAGATTCATTCCCACTCATTTCTCAAATCACTCGTGTGGAGAACCAAGAAGGAGTAGGAGCAATGCATATGCGCCAGTTATCTACTAGACTCGCGACCTGTAAACAGAGATAGAACGTTGTACTCCGTATGCGAGTTGCATGGCCCCGCCCGCCATGGAGGCCTTCTCTTTTCCAATTAGATCAATTTTCGCGCAGTTGGTGCCAACACAGGTTGTGCTGTGCAGCATACTAACTAATGCAGTCGAAATACAGGCTGCGTCGGACTTAACCCTGCTTCTCGTTAAATTGGCCGTTTTGGCGGCACGGGTAAGGGATACGTCAGCGACGACTTCGCCTCTTCGACCAACACCCCAGGTCCTCCCCCCCTCTTCCTTCTTCCCGTATCCTCCCTTTCCTTCAAAAACGAGAGAGAAACGCCGAATCTCAAGCTCTCAGACATTCGTTATCACCCAACCATTGACAGCCAACGTCTAAGATGGCAGGCAATCTTTCTTTCAAGGATAGCGACCGGGCACTCGAAGGGGGAAATGCTACTACCATTACTGCTGAACCAAAGCGAGGCCTGCATCCGGCTTTCTATATTGCGTCAGTAATTATCTCCATCCCGCTATTTCCGAAAATATCCGCTAAGCGGCAGCAGGCTATGGATTACCCTAAGC
This sequence comes from Tolypocladium tropicale, assembly GCA_024340005.1. Taxonomy (NCBI): domain Eukaryota; kingdom Fungi; phylum Ascomycota; class Sordariomycetes; order Hypocreales; family Ophiocordycipitaceae; genus Tolypocladium; species Tolypocladium tropicale. The sequence goes on along the minus strand of JALHBU010000160.1, from coordinate 146,590 downwards.
TCGAGCGTTATTCTGTTTAACAAATGGATTCTCGCGTCGGCTGAATTTAGTATGCGTGCTCCCTGAGAACCACGCTGAGTCCCTTGGATGCCTTAGCTGACGCGTCCTTTCTCTGCCAGACTTTCGTGAGTAGCACTCAACCTTAAGCTAGACGATTTGGGCTTCTCCATTAGCTGTCGCACTATACTGACATTCAATGGCTAGCTATGTTCTTGACTACATGGCATATGTTGTTCGCTACGATTATGACGCAGCTTATGGCCCGTGTTACCCCCCTGCTGGACTCGAGGCATAAGGTGCCCATGAATATCGAGACGTACTGCCGCGCTATCATACCTATCGGCGTCTTGTTCAGCTTAAGCCTTATTTTCGGCAACGTCGCCTACATTTACCTGAGCGTATCATTCATCCAGATGCTGAAGGTAAGGCAACGGTACAAGTAGTCTACCTCTATGCTCCTACTGATATGGTCTAGGCCACGAACTCGGTCGCCACCCTACTATCGACGTGGGCTTTCGGCATTTCACCCCCTGACATCCGAGTTCTTGGAAACGTAACTATTATCGTCCTTGGAGTCGTTATTGCTTCTTTCGGGGAGATTAAGTTTAACCTCTTTGGATTTCTCTGTAAGCTTTTGGCCTACACTATTTTCTAGGCGACGTCTTAACGTTATATCGCAGACCAAATGAGCGGCATTATCTTCGAAGCGCTACGTCTTGTCCTAGTGCAGCGCCTGTTAAGCTCACCCGACTTTAAGATGGACCCTTTACTATCTCTGTATTACTATGCTCCCGCATGCGCTATAATTAACGGCATCTTAACGGCATTTATTGAGTTACCTCGTATGACTTTTGGCGATATCTCCGCAGTCGGGGTTCCAATCCTCATAGCCAATGCGTTTGTAGCATTCCTGCTTAACGTATCGGTTGTACTACTAGTTAGTCTATTTCAGAGCTACCTTTAGTTTGCTGCTCTTGCTAATTTCCCTAGATTGGCCAAACTTCGGCCGTGGTCCTTACTATGTCAGGCGTCCTAAAAGACATCCTGCTAGTCTTGGCGTCAATGATCATTTTTAGGGACCCAGTCACCGGCCAGCAGTTCTTCGGTTACTCCATCTCCCTCGGTGGTCTAGTGTACTACAGGCTAGGTTCCGAGAAAATGCAGGTGTTTACCGCGAATACGCTACTACGACTGGGTCAGCTTCGCCAAAATCACCCCATGAGGATGAGATTCATCTTTCTTGGTACCATTGGTTTGATCGTGATCGGGCTTTGGCTCTATGGACCAAGGTCACTGGATAAGTACACAAGTTCCTTCAACACTCCTGAAAGCAGGGAGACATAACGGACGAGACGTGTTCACCATTAGCAGTTTGCAAAAACCTCAGGGGACGAATTTCGCAGGATAAGGGACCATGTTGACACCGTGTTGATATCTGCATTCCCATTTGATAGCCCTGTTGCACTTCATAGACAGATCAGTCTAGACAAGACGAGGAGTGGATGCACAGAGTCAGGCGAAGTTGTCCCAAGAAATTAAAGATGGGGCCAGATTGTAGATTTGACGTTTAGATGTCTTCCAAACTCAGTCTGGTATAAGCCCCAGCCATAGTAGTGCATTTTCGCGACCATGTTCGGAGAACTAAGCATTCGGCATAATCACCATGAGGAGCCATAGGTTAAGCGTTATCAGACGATGGCACAAATAACCCTCATACTATTAAGAAAGCTAGCAACCAGCATTGGACGATACTGTTAGCTCACTTTTGACTTGTCATTACCCCGCTATCCTAAAGCGAGGTTATACTCATCCCACTGCTCATTGAGACAGGGAAGTTCCAGTTCTGCTCGCATGTCCCAAGGTGAGGCACTCCCAACCTATGTAGCCAACGTCGAGAAATTGATATGCACTCAGCGTTCTATACACAGTTTGTACTTAAGAAGCATCGTTTCCACAATATACAAGCCATTTAGATCAGATTGATATCTTCTAAAAATCACGATAGCACTTATCTCACTACTTTATATTAGTATCAAGGTGCTGCTCACCAATATGCTGGTGTGGCTTGCGGTATTTTACGATGTTTTCTGCTTTGTCAAAGATGTATACAGAGTCACGCTGCATCCACTCGTGAAGCGCTTCCAAACCCACGTAAAAATATGCTACTAGGCATCCATGCTGATGGGTATTGAGAAATGCGATACATTCTTCCGTTTATTGCCTTCGGGACTGGTAAAATGGCTCCGCTATATACCCGCAGAGACAGCGACATAGAAACCACAAGACTGATTGGGACACACCAAAAAAAGAGAAGAAAGACAATCCCACATCTATGTTCTTCCACAGGTCCCACATGAACGAAGTTCAGTAGCCAAAAGCCATCTGCAGATGCGCGATTTGGTAGCCCGCAACACCTTGTCCCGGAGCTGCTGGTACAAGCCTCATGAGCATATCATCCACGATGGGGCCCGACATGATTTCGCGGGCACCAGTGTTCGCCCGCGACCGGTTTGCCAAGCGAATGACCATTCGCTCTGCAGGAAGGACCACATTGCTCCAGGTCCAAGGCGAGTCCTTGATCGACTCGCGTAGTGGCAGCCGCGGGTAGACTGACGACATTTCTTTCCATGCTGACAGCACTCCGAGAGCGTCTGGGAAGAGAAACATTTGATAGCCTCGACAGTCCAATAGTGCTCCTCTGTTGACCTTGAAAAATAGTACGGCATTGGGTGCGAAGAAGCTCTGCAAAATTTCACCGCGACTCAGCGGATCCACGGCATTCAAGGCGGTGAGAAAGGCTTTTGCAAACCGCAAGCCTGGTGAGGCGTTGTCAGGAATATTTTCGTAGAAGCCTCGAAAACTGTGCTCTAGCTCCCGAGACATTGCGGCCAAGGATTCTTCGTACTCTGTGGAAGTCGATGAGATGGCACCTGAAACTCGCTGTTGAGGCGTTGGTATCCAATATTCCTAATGGAATAAAAAAGAACTGAGGTGAGAGAGTAAGCTGCTTCTAGGCAGAGGAAAGAGTTGATAGTGAAAGAGATTGAACAGCGTAAATGGTGCAAACTCCTGCGATGGTTGTGGATGAAGAAAGGGGCAAGACAAACCGGCGGCAGCGTATGTAAAATAACTCAATATATCCCGGACACAAAGCGGTCAAAGCTAGGCTTCACAAAGTGTTCAAGGCGAGAGACAAAACAAATGAAAGACAAAGGGCCCGCTAGACGGCGTGATTTCACCGTGACTTTTAGACCCTCTCTTCCCGGCGTTCTCACAATCATGTAGATGAAAGTGCAGTGGATTAACGCTGTGAATAAACGCTACAATGACGACCCAAATCTGAAGTTGTAACTTCGCTCCCTCATCCCGGTGCTTTGGAAGTTCACTCTAAGTACAATCCTCATTTAGCCTCATCACTAGGCTCAATGATCACCAGGGTTTCACCGGCATCAACCAGTGCCCCATCTTTGATCAAGACTCGCGTACATTTTCCCCCTATGGGACTGCGAATCTCTATTTCCATCTTGCTCGACTCAATCCACATCTAGCACAAGTTGTTAGCCGAAGAAGAAAAGACGAAATTTAAGTTCATCCACATACCAATACATCGCCCTTCTGGACGGTGCTATTCTCCTTCACCACAAAGTTGTAGCATTTTCCTGGCATTATGGACTTGACCTTTTCGCCTCCTATGCTGAGAGTTGATTTTGCAATGCTAACGTCATTGTCGCTCGAGGGGCTTGGGTGATAGGGTTGGCGTAGCTCGTCCAGAAAAGGCGCGTTCGAGATTGACGTTTCTCGATAGGCAGTGACTGCAGAAATCTCCGTCTGGTGTGCGTCAATCCACGCCTCGTATTCTTCAAGGTCCAATTCCCCGTCAGTTACTTTGATGAGCTGTGAAGCAGGCCTAGCATCAAGTTCAGATTCCTTTACGGCGTAGAAGGTGATGCGGTCGAACGGTCGAAAAAGCCAGGGGTCAGCTGGAGCTTTACTTTCAGCCTCGCCTGACCCTCCCACAATGTAACATTTTTCATCGTCTGACGGAACAGCTTTGGAGTCCCATATATCTACCGTTCGTCCGACCAGTTGATAGCCACCGGGAGAGTCCGTGGCATATATGCACATGTATTGCCCGCCGATTCCCACCGACCGACGCGGAGTAAAGGATCGAGAAGGGTTGTACTTTGTTCCGAACAAACGATGACGCGGGTCCAGCGGCACGGCGCAGGGAGAGCCGAGGAAGACATCTCCCAGGCCAAGGACGAGGAAAGTAGCATCGTACAGCAGGCTTGATATGTCACTCAAGCCGTTGAGCTTCTCTAAGAAGGCGACGTTACTGGGAAGCCACGGTGCCTCAGACCTGATAGTCGCTGCGTATCGCTGCACGGCGGCCTGACTCACTGAATCGTCGAAAGCCAACGGTAGATGCAGAGTACGAGATGAAACTCGACTGGGAACGGTGTAGGAGGAGACGTGATCAGCCAGGCGATCGAGAATGGCCTTGGGCGACAACTGAGCGCTGTAAATGACATGCACTGTGCGAACGCCGGGGGTAATCTCCTCGACTCCCTTGATCGGAATTTTCGCATGGTTGTGGCAGAAGGCATGGATGTTGAAGCTTTGACGAAGATCAAAGATCTCTCGCTCGCCAAACTCGAGTATCATTGCGCGGTCTCCAGCTTGACGGGCAATGACCTTTCCACCGTCACAATCGATTTCTCCGACGATAGCAGACGTGCAAGCTATTTCATCATCGGCCCGGCAGAAATCTTCAAGTCGTGGAAGCTCTTTGAGATCTTGAATGGCATTGTCCAAGCTCTTGTCGAGTTGCGAGGCCGTGTCCGGGTCTATCGCACGAAACCGAATGGTGTCCCCGGGGCGAGCCTGGCCAAGCTTCCACATCTCACATGAGGCCACAACGCAAAAAACCACAAAACCGCCGAGGCTTGGACCGTCACAGGTCAAGACCACTGCTTCATCGCCGGTGAAACTGACACTTCCTATGGAGTAAGGGCTGTCGTGGATATTGGATGGATGAAGGCCTGCCTCCCCGCCAGTCACTCGCGCCCACTGGGGCCGTGGACCAGTCAAACGGACTCCAAGTCTGTTGCTGTTGTGGTGTACACGCCATTCACCAGCGAAAAGAGTTTCAAGGCCATCCGCGGTGAAGTAATCAGGAGCTCCGTGAGGGCCTGGTACGACACCAACCGTCCAGCAAGCATTTGGCTGTCTTGGAATCGGCACGTGCGGCGCGACCGGAAATGCATCCACTGCTGGCTTGGAGCATTGATCAGCTCCGATAGGAAGAATGTCTCCTCGGTGGAGCTTGCCGCCGTCCTTCCCCCCTAGGCTCCCGACTTCGAATGTTGCCCGGCTACCCATAACTTTCGGCACCATGATTCCGCCGGCAATGGCAATGTATACTCGATACCCATTTTCAACAGATCCAATAGATAGAGTCTGTCCAGCGCGAAGCAGGAAAGCTTGATTGCAAGCCATAGACTGGCCATCAAGCGTGACGGGTGCCTCCGCGCCGCTGATGGCAACCACGGTGTCGCAATGGACTCGAATGGTAGGCCCCTGGAAAGTGCACTCCAAAGCTGCAGCATCTGGGCTGTTGTTGACCAGCCGATTTGCCAAGCGGAAGGAGAGATGATCCATAGGACCTGACGGAGGGATTCCGACGTTCCAGTAGCCAACTCTACCTGGAAAGTCCTGAATCGTAGTCATAGCACCCGGCTCCAGGATTTCCAGAGATGGAGAGGAAAATTGAAACGTGTCCAGAGACTTGGTCGTGTAGTCCCCGGATTCGAAGAGCGACCAGGTAACAATCTGGTGGAGATACTCCAGATTGGTCTGAACACCCTTGATCTCCGTCTCTGCCAGGCCAGCTGCTAAACGCTGTACAGCATCCCTGCGGTCGCGGCCCGTGGCAATGAGCTTCGCCAAAAGCGGATCATAACGTGTCGACACATCTGTGCCGACTTCTACCCAGGTATCAACGCGAAGGCTCGAAGGAAAAGCTAGGCTTGTGATACGTCCGGCGCAGGGTCGAAAACTCTGGAGGGGACTTTCTGCATACAGCCTGACCTCAATCGAGGCTCCATTAGGCACAATGCCGTCAGCCTTGCCGTCGAAAATTTCGCTGCAATTGTCGTTGGCAACCTTGAGCATGCATTCGACTAGATCAAGACCAGTGACGGCTTCAGTCACGGGATGCTCCACCTGAAGACGAGTGTTGACTTCGAGGAAGAAAAATTCCTGCGAATCGACATCATAGATAAACTCGACAGTACCCACGTTGCGGTACTCGACAGACGAGGCAAGTCGAACGGCGGAGGCCCTCATGTCGGCTCGGATGTTCTCAGGTACGGCAAATGCGGGACTTTCCTCCACGACTTTTTGGTGCCTTCGCTGAAGAGAACAATCACGCTCACCAGCTGCAACCACCCTCCCCTTGCCGTCGCCAATGATCTGCACTTCGACATGGCGAGCATTCTCGATGTACCGCTCCAGGAAGACTCCAGAGTCACCAAAGTTCGCCGCTGCGAGGCGCTGAACGGCAGTAAAAGCGTCGTCTAAACTGTCAAGATCGTGACATCGTCGGAGCCCGATACCACCGCCTCCAGCGGTGCTCTTGAGCATCAAAGGAAAGCCAATGCGCTTCGACTCTTCACGGGCATCTTCCAATGACGTCAACAGCTTGGAGCTTCCTGGAACGACCTGAACGTTCGAGGACTCCGCGATTTCTCGAGCGCGATGCTTCAAGCCCAAGTCTGACATCTGCTTTGGCGTTGGACCAACCCAGACGATGCCTTCCGCCTCAACTCTGTGAGCGAACTCGGAATTCTCGGACAGAAAGCCGTAGCCCGGGATGATGGCGTCCGCTTGAACCGACTTGGCCAAATCTAAAATCTGCGGACCGTCGAGGTATGTCTCCGCCACAGATGTGCCTTCAAGACGGAGCGAAATATCGGCGTCACGAACATGCGGTGCGCCCGCATCGGCATCGGAATATATCGAGATGGCTTCCAAATTCATTTTGTGCAGGGATCGGATGATTCTGGCGGCAATCTCACCTCTATTGGCGATGAGAACTCTCGATATGTCCTTCTTGGCTTTGCAAGAGAGCTCCGGACCCAACGTGCAAATTCCATTGCACTGGGAATGGGCCTGGAGGTGCTGCATGTAGGCTTTCCAGCCCCCAAAGCTCGATATATCTGTAGCATTTTGCAAGCCGATGGGCTCGCATATAAAACCATGGATCCAACGACCATCCTCGAGTTCAATGGAACCAATGGCAAGCGGAGAGGGGATAGTTGCCATGAAGCTTGCGAGGGCGCTCCGGGGCAGCTTCCAAACCTCAACTGCGATATGTCTTCCATCGTCCGAAGAGGCCACGCGCTCCAACCCTGGCTTTTTGGGGCCTGATGCCGAATGCAGCGCAAACAACCGATACATCTTTGACGTCTTCGTGGATGTCTCGAACCGCGCACCTCTGGAAACGAGGTCGTTGTTGAGCGGGAACCCTTTCAGGTGCGCACCGACCACGGCGATGGAGGTCCAGCTGGACTCAACACCAACTGCAGAAGCGCCATCAGCTTCCCTGAAGACTGTGGTAGCACCCAGCCGCCGGGACTGGCCCAAAAACCACTGCTGCGATAATCTGAAAAGCTGCGACTCCTGCCATGTGTTTGAAATGATTGTGATGCCGAAGGGTAGGCCGTCGGCTCTAAAGCCAGCGGGAACGGAGATGGCACTCCAGTCGAGAAAATTGACAAAATTGGTGTACGTCCCGAGCAGTGAGTTTTCTTGGACTGGATGAGCAATGAGCTGCTCAATTGTCGGAAAGGTGGGAGTCGTGGGTACGAAAATGGCATCAAAGTTCCGAAACGCCATCGTGATATCGCGGGTCAAATCCTGACGGATATATTCGCTGGCAAACGCATCGGCCGCAGAAAAGCATTTGGCCTTGGACACAATGCCACGCACAACTGGGTCCATGTCCTCTTCGGCGGATTGTTCGATGAAGTCTCTGATCGCTGCATATCTTTCAGCAACCCAGGGCCCTTCATACAAGAGCTTGGCCAGTTTGAAGAGACCCGAAAAGTCCACGGGCGTTAGTTTCCATCCTAAAGCTCTTGCCTTTTCAAGGGCAGAGTTGTACGCCGAACACTGTTGATCTCGCCCAAACCAGTCCGGTTGGCTGCAGATGGCCAACGATGGCGGGCGGTTCTCATCAGCTGCGGATCCGAAACCTGCCGTCGAGGCCGGGTAATTCTCGACAGGTCGAGGTCGAGAGTACGAGTCTTTTGCATCGTATGCTTCGGCAACAGACAGGACGGTTTGGGCATCCTGGACGGTGAGCGCGAAAATCGAGACGCAGTCTAGCGTCCGACACGCTGGTACAACTCCACGAGTACTCAGCGCTCCGCGCGTCGGCTTTAGCCCGACAACGTTGTTAAACCCAGCAGGCACCCGACCAGAGCCTGCAGTGTCTGTTCCAAGTGAAAATGGAACCACGCCACGGCCGACAACCACACCACTCCCTGAGCTTGATCCCCCACTGACACGGCCGGGATCAAAAGAATTGGGCACCGCTCCGTATGGGGATCTGGTACCGACTAGGCCTGTGGCGAACTGGTCCAGGTTTGTTTTGCCGATGGCAATGGCACCGGCCGCTTTTAATCTTGCCACGACTGTTGAGTCTTTCGCGGCAGGCACTGTCGCAAAGGCCGGGCAAGCGGCGGTTGTGGGGAAGCCTTCGACATCTATATTGTCTTTGACGGCAAATGGAATGCCGAACAACGGCAAAGTGTGTGCGTTGTGTCTTTGAGATTCCAGTTGGCTCCATTGAACTTGGATCTGGTCCCGGCTTGCCAGGGATATCCAGGCGCGAGTCCTTGTGTTCGCCATCCGCTCGGACTCGACGAGAGAGAGGATCCGATCAAGTCCATTGCCGCTCAATTGAGCAGCCCTCCAATCCTGTATCGTGATTAAAGGCTGTCCTGCCTCTCCGTTGGCGTAGCTGGCCTGTGTCATGGGAAAGGTCGGACCATCCTGGCTCAGGCCGTGGTCGTTCGGGTCCTGGATGAACGGCGCCATGACTGTGCCTTCGGGTTCAATGCCCGTTTCCAATGCTGATTGACCAATGTTCGTGACAGCAATCACCAATTCCCGCTATCCTTGGCTGCGGTGCGTTTGTCGGGTCATGTGAGAGTGCGGAATGCGGATGCCGTTCGAGGTTAGTTGCGTTGGTGTACTCCGTATATACCGCCAGAATGTCGATATGCCGTCTACGGCGATGGGAATGGCGGGCATTTTGAACTGAACGGATGCCTCTGCTGCCGTGACTCTTTCCAATGGCAATTATACATCTCGGCGCGGCCGCCGGCGGGCACGGCGCATGCGAAACTCTGTGGATGTGGTCGCTCAAAGGGTGACGAGTGCATCCAGCCGACCACCAATTGGAAGCCCATGGGTCGGCTCCAGCACTCCAGCAGCCCGGGCTTGTCATATGGCCCCTCAGTCCCCAAAATGGTGGATGGGCTTGGCCTACGAGACATGGAGACGGAACCCCACGATGGGCCTCCACGATTTTCGAGCAGGAACGCCCCTCGGGGGCGCGGGTCCAATCAACTGCGACGCCGGCGGCAACCTTGGCCGACGATAAGACTGTGGGTCTCGGTTCCTGATTTCGAGCTGGCCAATTGCGTTGCAGTCCAAGTTTATCGTAGCCGACTTCCGCAACGCCTTACACAACCTCGTCGCTATCAGATAAGACTGGGAACAACGGCTCCGAGGCGCGGCGAGCTGTTGGCTGCATGCAGTAACCCCCATCACATCCGATACTTGGACCCATATCCGGGAACAGAGCCAGTTCTTAGCCTCGAGGCGGAGACGTACTATCGCGAACCGCGCCTGGACGCGGGCGGGCCGAGCGGCTCGTCGCAGCAGCCCACGGCCGCACGAATTATATCGCGTCTGTTCCGCGCCGCGAGCTCGAATGCCCACCAACGTAGATCATCATCAGCGTCATCGTTGGCACCGTGCTACACCGCACTCGTACAATGTAGGAGGGTAGCCGTCTCCGGAAGTCGCCGTGGGGCCAACAACTCCAGGTTCGGAACCACACCGAGGGCGATCTCCGTATCGGAGCCGCCACCCGCGATAAGCAACGTCGCGCCTCGTCTTTCTCCTCTCTCATCTGACTGACCTCGGCTTTGTGCTGGCAGCAGGCAAGGGTGGGACGCGTCCGTGGACGAGATATCGAGCTCGAGCACCGCCCTGACGGAAGCGTGAGATTTGCGTGGGTCGCTGGTCTGCCCGGGCCATGATGTCGGGCGCAAGCGAAGCCACGGCCACGGTGACGCTGACGACAAAGGCAGCAGCGGGAACTCACGCGCCGCGGTCGCGACCGTGTGACACCTGCCGTCTGCGCAAGACGCGCTGTGTCAAGGAAGGCAGCCAGCGCCAGTGCGTGCTCTGCGCCTTCCACGGCCAGCGGTGCACATTCCTTCGCGGACCCCTGCCTCGCCCGCAGCGTCGCCAGCAGATCCAAGACCGTGACAAGGCCTCCTCCAACCGACGAAGCTCGGTGGACGGGCCGTATCGCCCTCTGGCTTCGGGTGGCCAGAGGGACGGCCCGGAGCACGACGTCAAGGGGGCCACCGGCGCCCGGTCGCCGCGAGCCTCGCCGCGACAAGACGAGCCGGGAGCGCCCTCGCCTGGCGAAGCCGACACTCTGCATTCCGGCTCTCCAACCAATGCATGGCATCATCTGGATCCCTTGGCCGGCGAGCAGGATCTGCGCACCGCGCCGCCGGCAATCCTCAACGACACTCTGGGGCTGGATCTAGCAACCCACGCCGAATACGTCGGGCCGACCGACTACCGCGATCCCATCCTGCTCGACCTCCATCGCCCCCGCCCACCTCCATCCTCCGATGGCCTCCCCTCAACCCCCTCAGAGCTGGCACGTCGCTTAGACGACCAGACCATCTTCGTTGTTCGTCTTGACGAGAGCGTGGCTTCGGAGCCCCAGCGCATCGCCGACCTCGATGCCATCGAAGAGGCCGTACACCCCTTAGGACGGACACTGGTTGATCTCTACTTCCGCATCGTCCACCCCAGCTTCCCCATCCTGCACAAAGATGTCTTCATCAGCAAGCACCGTATCTCGCATCGGCACTTCGCGCCGTCTTTGTTGGCCGCAGTCTACCTCGTCGCTCTCGACTGGCAAATCTATGACAGCGTCCTCGCTGGTCGCGAGACGGGATGCATTCCTGATGCAACGGCGCTAGAGAACCTTGCGGAACGGACCATGTCGCAGGACATGCGCCGCCCAAAGCTTAGCACCATAGAGGCCGGCCTCTTGCTACTGCAACGGCACCGGCGCCATGCGGAAACGGGCACCCATGGCACTTTGAGCCGCAACTTCGCGGCGCAGATGGTCGCCCTGGCTCAGGATCTCGGCTTGCATCTCGACTGCAGCTCTTGGTCAATACCGGCGTGGGAGATGGGTTTGCGAAGGAGGCTCGCTTGGGCCTTGTACACACAGGACCGCTGGGGCGCCTTTGTACACGGCCGCCCGTTTCTGATACACGAAGATGACTGGGACGTGAAGCCATGCTCGGATGCCGACTTTCCTGAACTCTTGTCACCTGAAGGCCACAGTACAGGCGTGGCTGATCTGGGTGCGCGAGATGGTTGGGAAATATTTGTCCGTCACACCGAGTTGGCCCAGCTACTGACGGACATTCTGCCTACCTTTTACAGCGCAAAGGCTACTCGGATGGGAGGCACCTTGGATCGCACAGGAGTGACCGGCGCCATGGAGTTGGCCCAGCCTCTAGCTCTCCGGTTACGGGAGTGGTATGCGCGGTTGCCCGAGTCCCTACAGCTTCAGAGTAGGCAGCGAGGTAAGCTCTGCGCCAACGGATCCTTACACCTGGCCTATGCTTCGATGGAAATCACCATCCACCGTGCTCTTGTTCGCGCCCTGACCCCACATACGACCGAGGCACTGCGTAATGCTGTCCGCTCAGCTGCGCAAAGCAAGGTGCAGTCCGCGACTGAGCTGCTAGAATCATTGGAACCGGAGCATACGGCAGCGTTTTGGGGGCGAGCGGCAACGCATCAGGCAGCTCACATTGGATCTCTGGCCGCTCTCCTCTGGGCAACGGCAGAGACGACGGATGAGATGGCCTGGTGTGCTGCTCGAGTCGATGAGCTTCGATGGGCGCTTCGCGTGCGAGCGTCGGCTGCACCGTTTGCCAGGGATGCTCTGCGGCTTCTGGAGCACGATATTGGGGGATTCGGCGTTGTGAGGAGCGGCCCCGAGGGACCGCTATGAGCGAAGTTTGTACTTCTTGAATGCCATTACTGTTGATTATGTCGAAGGACTATGTGGAAGTTGCGGAATCCTCGGAGAGAAAGCCTTTAGGGGCATGCGGCGTCAGCCTGAGATCAGCGCACATCGCAAGGCCCACAGAGGACTTCAGACATATTACAAAATAGGCTCTTTTGAGGCCAGCAACAATTAGCGAGGAGTGGACCACGGAAAGTGGCCATGATGCTTTCTACCGGCTACCATGCAGTTTAGTTCAGTCGCTGCGGTTCCCTTAGCAGGCATGTGTACACATATGTGCCGCCTCCAAGTTTTTCATCAATCTGGCAGATGATTTCGGCCACAGAGTTGAACCCAAATCTCTGCAGGATTCTGACGGAATTCGGCGATGCATCTGCCCAGCAGGCAAGGCCGTGCGCGTCGGCAAAATCGACGCCCCATTTTACCTGAAGCGCGCCGGCCCCTTGACCTTGGGCGGAAGGGACTGTGCCCAGCATCTTAAGCTCTACGTACGGGGGACATGGTCAGCAAGGTTCGCGGTGCTGGGAGGGGTGGGACCCTCACGAAGCAAAGGCCTGTCTCCCACTGCCTTCGATCGGGCAGCCTCGACCTGTTCCGCGAACCAATCTGCAAAAGGGTCGTTGAGGCCTTCAGGGTCTGAGTACGGGGCTTTGGCTAGGTGTTGAGATTCTTCGGGAATGTCTAATTGCGGCTTGTCAGTGTTAAAGTCCCGACTGGCGGATGAATGCGAGGGGGCATTATCAAAAGTCGTGAGTCGACTTGTAGGTTCCGTACCACGGTTCTGGGGAAACTTGGCGATCTCATCTGCATTGGTCAATCCCCATTTTGCATAGCTCACAACAGCACCGCTGTCAGTGTCAACTACCTTGCGGTAGTGGTCATTCGGCTTTGCAAAGTGGCGCGGGAAGCGCTTGATGACGCCGGCTACCTGCCGGTCGAATGGGACATCCTGAACTAGGGTATCGTGGAATGGGTCGCCATAGAAAGCGCTGATGTAGGCGTTGGCAAGGGCTGGGCCGTCCTCGAAACGGGCTGCCTCGCAAGTGAACGGCATGGTTGTCTTGGGTCGGGAGGCTGATGCTGCTTTGTTGTCGGGTTACATGCGTCAAGCACATGCAAGTCAGAGTTAGAGCCCAACGGCAGTAAGGACTCACAGCATGATGCTTGATTTGTACCTCGCGTCTGTTTAACCTGCTGATGAAATGGCATATCTGTCCATTGCCAATCGCGTGCTCGTACGACTCTCAACGGCCAGAAACTCATATGGGGCTGTGCGCTGTGCCTCCGAAATACAGGGTGCACTGCCTACTAAAACGATGGATCCATGGCTGCCTTGACTTCGGGTTGAGCGCTTGGGCGATTCTTTGATTGGTTTGGGTTCAATGGATCCCGTCATCAATAAGACAGCGTCGCAAGAGGTCATTGAAGATGACAAACACAACTGTTGCGTCGTCAGACACCGGTACCAAGTTGAAGACCTTCCAGAATGGGTTTGGCGAAGGGCCGGTGGCGCAAGCTCAGTCATCCAAGATCGTGAGTCAAAACGTCGTAGTATGAGAGACTCCACGTCTTACAGCAATGCAGAGTGTGATTATTGCGCGCTGTCGCCCGTGCGGGGTGCATGCTCCAATACAAGCGCCTCAATGAATGAGAAATCTCACCTGCCATGACTCACTTCTGTGAAGGTTTTTTTTTCCTTTGTGAATAGCTTCCCGACAACACGACGAGTTGACAGTTATATACAGGCGCCTGCTCGGGACCATGAAATTGAATGAAGGCTTCATCCCTCCGTGAAAGCAATCATGGCACCCCCATTCGAGCCCCTTCCAGCTTCGGCTGCGACCAAGACCGCCCAATACTCCATCATCTCGTCCCCGGAGCACCTCTCCGTCGAAGAACCCCAATCAGCGCACCGCATCCAGCTCGTGAACTTTTGGCGCATCACCCCCGGCAGCCGCGTCCTGGAGATTGGCTGCGGACAGGGAACATGCACCACCGTCCTCGCCGAAGCGGTCGGTCCGGAGGGCCACGTCGACGCCGTGGACCCCGGGCCCCCGGACTACGGCTCGCCCTGGACCCTGGCAGAGGCGCAGGCCCATGTGTCGGCCGGCCCCGTCGGTGACCGCATTACCTGGCATCATGCGGACCCGACCGAGTTTCTGGCGCAACGGAAGGATGAGCGGTGGGACTTTGTTGTCATGGCGCATTGCATCTGGTACTTTGCGTCGCCGGAGACACTTGCAGACATGCTCACGGCGCTCCGGGGCCGAACCGGCGAACTTTCAATAGCCGAATACGCGCTCACGGCGACGGAGAAGACCGCTGTGCCACATGTCCTCGCTGCGATCGCCAGGGCGTCGCTGGTTGCGCACAACAAGGCAAGCGATGAAAACATCCGATGTCTCATTAGCCCCCGTGGCATCCGAGATGCTGCCCAGGCCAGCGGCTGGAGTCTTCACGGCGAGTGCGTTGTCGTGCCCGACGAGGGCCTGTTGGATGGCTCATGGGAGACCTCTACCGTCAAGAGCAAGGCCTTTTTGGAGGAAGTCGATGCGCACATTCAGGATTCGGCCACGAGAGCAATGATTAAATCCTCCCGGGATGCTGTTATCGGGGCTCTGGATGCCTTGGATGGGAAGAAGGCGAGAACAATGGACGTCTGGGTTGCGCGATTCAATTAGAGCGCCAAGTCGGTAGCCACGCTGTAACCTCTTGGGCTACTTGGGCCTCTTGCGCAAAGTAAAAGCGAAAGTATCAAAGTTCTACAGACCATCTCTCGTCTCTTTTGATTCCTCTGTCCTGCCGGCCTCCACGTCCTCCAGGCTACCTGTAGTCTTGCCATTGCCATCCTCGTACGGCTTCTGCCCCATTCGTGACCAAGCCATGGCTGCCATTAGAGTGATCTCCTTTTCCTTGCTGTTGAACAACAAGTCATGAATGCCGTCGCCGCAGTATGACACGGAGCGGTCCTAAGCGAGCCGGTTAATATTTTGAGACTTTGACCAGCAAAAGGAACATGGACGTACCAAGCCGAGTGTAAGCTTAATGACACCGTCCGCCCAAGATGCCTTGTATGCATGAGTTGGCTGATCCCCTCTCACTGCTTGAAGAACGTTGCTGGCCACGATGGATGCCTGGCGCATCGCCACACGAGCATTAGGATTCGGCGCTTCTGATTCCGCCACGTCCCCGCAAGCGTATACGTTTGGGAAGTCATCATCGGCAACCTGCAAAGTTTCCTTGACTTTCACATGCCCCGTAGGTGATACAGCAGCCGCCGAAAAGCTGGATATCAGGTCGGACGCTGGTTTCTGCCCCGTGCAGTTGATCTGTGAGAGCGCTTCATTAGCCAGCAGCTCAATACGGTTGTTGACGTGCGCCACTTTCAGTTTGACATTATCCACTTACATAGTAATCACATGAAATCTTCTTTCCAGATCCCAAGGTAACGATACCGTTGGCGGTGTCCTCGTTGACTACCCTGTCCTCTAGAATGACCTCGACGCCCAGTCTTTCGAGCCCTTCTTGCGCGGCATCTTGCAATACTGTGCCGAAGCGATTCATGACAGCACTTCTTGAATGTACCAAGATGATGCGCTTATCAGGATACAAGTCCTTCGCGTCCGTGGCAACTTCGACTCCGGCCGCACCGCCTCCAACAACGACAACTGTCTGTGCAGCTTCAATGCCATCCTGAATGGCTCGCATGCGCTCCATGCCATCGCTTTTATCCGTGGCGTTCACTCTAGAGGGTAATCCATCCTTGATTTTGGATCCGGTGGCAATGACAAGAAAATGGTATGGAATCTCCTCGTCGCTGTCCCGGAGCCGAACGCTAGTCGTGCCGATGTTCGTGACTCTGTCCTTCACCCAGCGAAGAGCCCCGTTCGGCACGCCTGCGACGTAACCTCCATAAGGAATAAATGCCTTGCTCTCGTGGCCTTTGACAACAAAGAATCGCGGTAATACCCATGTGAAGTGGAAATGGCTATTTGGCTCGACGACAACGACACGATAAAGACTCTTGGGGGGAAGGCAGCGAGCAACAATACGGGCGACCTGGTATCCAGCAAACGAAGCGCCGACAATGACAATGTTGCGAGATCTGTCCGAGGCGGCGGTGGCACCAAACAATCGCGCCCGGAACCGGACCGACACAGCTGTGAGGGCGCACTTGAGCTCACTCCATATAAAGGCGAAAGTGTGACCGATGATCCTGGCGATCAGAAATGTCTTTTCGAACATGTTGCACTCACAACAGGCGTCAGTGCTGAAAATGCGGCGAGTATGGGAACAAAATAGAAAATTGGGCGGCGACGGTGAGTTCAAACGCCTCGAGGGATGGGCGCTCAGATCAATAAATGAGCATTGCCGGGCTTCTCAGCTCGGCGGAATCGGGGTCGACGGCCTCTCGGGCGACCGAGCCGGAGGCTCCATGGAGGGAGTTCACCATTGGAGAATATCTCCGCTATGCCTGTCCCCGTGTCCCGAAAAGGCCGAGATTGGGGTTTCAAAAAGCCGTTGGCGAATAGGGGCCTCCCGCAGAGGACGCCGGGCGGTCGTGGTCGTTGTGTGTGAGTGGGGACAGCAAGTTATCTGATCTGATAAGATGCGCACCTCTATTGCCGCCGGTGTAAAGTACATATACATGCATTTCGATCGGACACATTAGGACTCGCACAGGGGCTGTATTTTGGCAAAGTGCAATTGACTCGCGGATTCGTATCGCAGGTGCCTTTGTCCTCTGGCACCTCGACACCAGACGTGAAGAAGCTTATACGTTCGGAGTACAGGTACCCGTACATATTGAGTACAACGAGCAGCTTCAGCGTCTCGTTGCATCAAAGCCTATTCCCCACAGCCCTTCTTCGAAACCAGAACGGCAGCTGTATCGTGTGCTTCTACATTAGCTTCGTACTCCTCGAGGTAGCCCAGGTCCTTTCCAGTCCACACATCAGTGACCTTATGGCGCCCGGCGCCCAATCCTGGAATCTCCGACCATTTGGCTGTCTTCGTGACGTTGTGGTCAAGAGTGTTCATCATGAGTACCAGGTGTCCATTCTTGGAAGCCCCAGCCCAATACTCGGCTGGGTGAGTGCTGTTGTACGTCCAGTCAGGGTTGATACCCCACTTGTACGGCGTCGCGGGAGCTCCGTGCGTGTTATCCTGATTGAAGGCAAGAAGGTGTCTGTTCTTCAAAATGTCAATATTCTCCTGACTCAAGGCGCTAATGTCGGTCCCGATGACGAGCGGCGATTTCATGGCCGCCCAAAGGGCAAAGTGCGTGCGCGTCTCCGCGGGGGTTAGTTGCCCGTTGCCAATCTCCAGCATATCGGCGTCATTGTGGCCCCAAAAGTTAACCGAATTTAGCTTGAAAGAGTTAATGTTGATAATATTCATAAATGAATTCCAGTATGGCTCGATGTCGTTGCTCATACGCCAGCTGATAGCGGTGTCGTTGCCCCAGGAGAACACATCAGCGGTGCCCCATATGCACAAGTTGTAGATAATCTCGCGCTTTTGCTTTTTCAAAGCGTCGCGCATTCTATTGAAGCGCTCGGCAGACTTGGACTTGCCCCAGTCGTAGCCTTCGGGGGCCAGATTTGGCGTTGTGCTACGGGAGCAGCTTCCGTTGCTACCTGTCTGCACGAAGTCCGAGTTGCACGCGACGTACTTGTCCTTCCATTTGTCTGGTATGTTGCAGTTGTCACTTCCCTCGATTAGTTTCGGCACTCATTTTCGCAAATTGGAATACCTCATACTATTTCAGGTCTATTTCTTAGTGAGAAACTGCTGAGTGCCATTGTTGCAAGACAAGAATCGCACTCACAGTCAATTCCCCAGGAGGCAAAATCTGCAGCGTCAACGTCTTCATACCCTAAGCTGGCGGGGTACCCGGCACATGTGGTGGAGCCCGCAGCTGGCCTGGCTATCAGTGTCAACTCGCTCAGGGGTGGTGATTATTACTCACTACTATAGATGCCAAGTTTCAAGCCCATTTTGTGAATCTTTTTCGCCAAACCATCAATTCCGTCAGGGAAACGAGTCTTGTCAGGGGCAAGATGACCATTGACTCGACCTGACTTCATTGACCAGCAGTCGTCGACTTGAGTTTGTGTAAGAATGTAGACTTCCAACAATTCTTCACACTTCAGATCGACGTACTGTTGACATAATGGTAACCTGCAGCTTTCAATCCGGTGTCGACGAGCTTCTGTGCTGCCAACATGAACTTGTCCTCTGTAATGTCGCAATGGTACATGTTCCAGGAGTTCCAGCCAAGGGTTGGCAATTTTCCCTATCAATTACTTAGTATCATGTCGAAAGTTGTTGGTACAGCTCTTGAATCCTCACTGTATGGCCATCAGGCATTACGATGGCTCGAGTGCCGGCCAAAAAGAACAGGGCCCATAAAGATGGGTTGTTCCATTTCATTTGGGACTTCATTTCCAGGTGTTTAGGCTCGAACTGACGAGTACACAAAATTGAGTTTTTGGAACATGAGCTTGGAGACCTTGACCAGGCGCAGAAATGCGGTTGATTCAGGCTTTATAGATCCGTGGGATGCTCTGAGAGCCGGTCAAGCACTCATGTCTAGTTCCATGCGACCCCATCCGAATTCACTTGCGAAAGTCACTTTCCCCGCTCCCGATAAAACTTTGGAGCCTCAAGAGTTGCATTGATTGGCGCGCATCTCCCGTCTGTGGTGGCGCATGTTCCATCTTGTTGATCCCCCTCAGAAACTACAATCGAGCTGGGAGTTCGGCACGCAAGGGCGAATGGCAGGAGTCTACTAGGACAAGCTGGGCCTACAAGCTGAGGGGCACTTGCAGGTGGTACCTTGACCACCGTTGATGCATCAATTCATCGGCGCAACTCATGCGTGCGAGTTCCGCAAGTAGGGTTGCACTTCCTACATCGCTAGTATGACTCGATAATGAATACCGTCGGGAGTGATAGGCAGGCACATAGGAAATTGACCGTCGGCGGCTTTGCGTGCCTGGGCCGCTCGCTACTCCGTACATCTAATGTTTCCAGGTACTGAGCATGAAAATAGGCATCGAGTCCGTCGCGGGTGAAGCTTACATATCGTTGTAATCCTTTATTCATCGCTTTGTGCTAATGAGGCAGCGCGAAGCCCCGAGAAGTGATTCAATGCTCCTTGCCACAACCAGTTGCCCGCTCGCGTCAACTCGTTCACTTATATACCATGTCGCAGTCGTGCCGCCTTGAGAGCTGTGCAATTAGAGGCTCACTGCTCGCCAATATGAGACGTTCGTTTCACAGGAGCAGTCATTGTCGCCCGAGACAGGCATGCAAGCAAGCCAAGCCGCACCACCAGGCGTGGCGAGTCGGAGAATTGTTGCTAAGTAGCTTGAAGGCGATAATGCAGATGTCTGCGACGAAAGTCCTATTTCAAATGTCTTGGCCAGCAAGAATGCTATAGGTTCCTATATCAAAGTTTCGTTCCACGGCACCCAGAATTGCTCGTGCCAGTTTGGCATGCATTTGACCTTGTCTGGAGGGGGCTTCCATTCAATTTTGTCTTGGGAGATGTCGTGCTTGGCGGCAAGGTATGACGCAAATCCCTTTGCCTTCTTTATTGTCTTCCCATGTGGTACCGAGTACTCGAGGGTTACGGTGGGCACGACAGCAATTTTGCCGTATCCACGGAACCACATGTCCTTGCAAAATAGCATCGGCTCGCCCTGGAAACACTCGCCGGCCGCATCATTCGGCGACCTGAAGCGTAGATTTTCCAGGATTGGTCGAGCGCCGAGAGCGACGGCGCCGTTCCAGCAGGCAAAGACCTGAAATGGCCGGCGCTTGTAAAACCGGCTTCGGCTCTCATCCTCGTTCCAGAACAGGTCCCCAGCCGCGTCCCAGCTGCCGTCTTCCGGTATTCTGAAAAAGGAGTCGCCGTTGATGCCCCGTGCAATCCATACATCGTAGAAAGTAAAGTCGCGCGCGATGTGTGACCAATCCATGGCACACGTCATGTCAGCGCCCAGGTTCTCGCGCTGCAAGGCCAACTCGAGGATGTCGTCGGGACAGGCTGCGACATCGTTGAGAAAGAGTATTGTTGTGTCCTTGTTTGCGCGATCGGAGTTATCGTGGAGTGGCTGCAGAGCCAAGTTCCGTAACTCCGCCAGTCTCCCGATGCGATCCCCTTGCGAAGGATCGATTGTTGACGACTGCAGCGAGTATGTAACATCTAACGCTTCGAAGTGAGGTCGAAGCGCGGCTAAGACTTCGGCTGTCCCGTCGTCAGAGTTGCCTTCGACAATAGACACGGCGCAATATTGCGGACCGAGGAAGCGGGCGGCTTCAACGATGCTGCCTATCAGTCGGGGCAGCAAAGGCAGGTTTTGCCGTAGATTGAGGGCAAAGAAGTAGCGGATGGCGGGCTCTGACGGGTTTGCTGGCTGAAGCGATCCATATCGTGTGCTGTTAATCGGCGGACACTTGAGGTTGTCGAGGCGCGTTGGCTTTCTATCCAGTATTGCATCGAGGTAGGTTGAGATGGTAGCGTCAGATAATACGGTGACTTAGGCGCAGAGCTATCAGTCAGTCATTTCTCGGCAACTCGCAGGATATCCAGAGCTCTTAACCTTTTACCGCTGCGTCCGCCCCTACGACCTCCGCAGCATTATGAAGCTGTTCCTCTGGCACGCGCTGGCTGAAGAAATCGGGGCGCGGCAGTTGGCGAAGCCTATCCCTCCCGAGGTAGAGGCTCCAGACGAACAGCAAGGACAGGAGAAGCGCCGCGAGCAGCAGCTGTCTCCGACGCATGGCTAGGCGGACATGGCAGGCCGTATGTCAAAGGGAAAGGACTGGCTACTGGGACACACCCATTGTGCTGAAGCAGAGCAGCAACCCAACAGGACAAGTTCGTCATTCTTTTCTTGCATTCACGGGCGATAGCAATAAATTGCGCCTCTGGCCTGGGATTCACACAACACGGCTGATGAGCCCCGCTTGGCGCGAGATGATGGCGCTGCGGTGGGCCAAGACCAAGGCCTCGAGCGCTGTGTCTCTTGTCATGGCACAAACAGGTTTGGTTGGAAGCAGAAGCAAAACAGGGGACCAACAGGGAAGTCCTGCTTGGCCGTTCGGCATCCACGGCGTGGCGGGCGATGCGCTTATAACGGCACGGATAAGGGGCAGTGGCAGGAGAAAATCTCTCCCGACCACGGAAGATGAACTGCTCCTTTGGGCTCGCCCGGAATTATTCAACGCGGTTCGTCAAGCGTAGGATGCTAGTATTTACTTCAATGTGCTCCGCACGCACACTTACATGCACCTTAGCTATGAGAACATGCCTACTCGTACTCGCTTGAATACGGAGCAGGTTACGGAGTGCTTCGCCTCTCGACGCACACCATCTTGGTCTGATTAGCTCTCACCTCGGGTCAAACATGGATACCACTTTCCAGAAATTCACTAGCCGGTTATCCGTGGCAAGGATTTCGCCGGGCTTCGCCGCGACGCTGCAGAAACTGCCATTGCCAAGAACAAAAGCGCCCGGCCCCACCGGACTAACCGCAGTCAATTAAGCATGTGAGGCCAACGACAAATGTGGCAGTCAATCCAAGTTGGGCATCTGGAAGAGGGAGCGCTCTTCACGGAGGATTGATCCATGGATGTCCAGACGTCTGTCATGTACGTTAAACACGAGGAAAGTGGTTGAATTAGACAGCATAGCTGCCGTGAGTCGCCGCTGGCCGTGGTAAGTGAGCGGGGCAAGGCACCGTTTGCAAAGGGTCCCCCAATCTGTTAGCTCGGATGGAACTTTTATCAGTCTTTCTTGAGGGTTGGCTAAGTTCCGCCCCGGACCGGCTATAAGTAAGCCGCTCCAGTAAAAAAGCGCTGGCACATTGACCGGGGGTGCACAGATGGAATGGTATCCTGGTGGTTTATGCGTGTCGCCCGTCAGCAATGAATGTCCAAGCCACTACATGACGTCTATGAGTGGGGAGTAAGTGTCATTTAACCCTTCCGTCCACCAAATGTGCTGCGATGCGATGCAAGGCGACGTGGTTGTACGCTTGAACGGAGCGCATCTGCCAGCATTGAGCGACACTAGACTTTTGGAGAGAGAGCTCATCAATCGTCAAAAGCTGCGTCATGAGTAGGCGGTTTTGACTTCACTCGGCCCGTTATGCGGAGCACTGGTAGCTGTTTTAAACCCCAGACTTACTCATCCACAATTCACCCGTTGCTTTTTGCTTTGCACTTAACATCGTGGCTGTGAACAATCCTCGTATTGGCACGTGCCAAGTTTGACCCTTTGGACAAGGGCAATAATAGCAGTGCCCTCAAATTGCACGGACGCGCAAGCAATTCCTCGTTGAATGCATGCTATCAAGTTCCTCAGCCGTGCCCGGCCGGGGCAGCCCAAAGTACTTCTCTGCTGGCTATTAACCAACTCCGCTAATAAATCAGTCAACTCTCAGTGCAACAGCTCAATTCCCAGTCATCTACGTAGTACACGCACAGGTTTGGGGCCGCAACATCATACGAGTAGTGTAGTATCATTGCAGACCTGTCAAGTGCTGGGGCAACACCGGACTCTTTGCCGAGAGGGACCGGATCTATACCTGCGGATCCGGGCCCCATTATAGCCCAATAGGGAAGGGACCGAACCTCATGACAGTGATGCATCAAACTCCACGGGGTGATGTTTAATACTGGGCAGCTTGTAATAGACAGGCTCAGCACTGAGCTCTCGTGGCTGCTTCCATCTTGTCACGCATGAGCATTTCTGAAACAAAATTTGCGGCATGAAGTTTTGTATCTGCTGTGGTCGACCTGCTGTTCGGGATCCATCTTCGTATCTGGCAGTCTAAAGTTCCACGTAAGGGGCGCAGAAATGGATCCAAGTACTCCCTATTTTTGGGTCCAAGCCTCGGTTGAAAGGCCAAGTGCGTGCTGTATAGCAAGGGGTAACTTAAGTAACGTACTTCGTGGATGTCTTAGGCCTTTGACATTTAAGGCGTCGGGGGTGGCCTTGTTCAGAAATGTAGCTCGCGTTGTAGCGCGCGTTTGTGTCTCGCCCATCTGGATCACGCGAAGAATCATTTGTAACGCTCGCGGACCAGAATTTTCGCGTTAATCATGTCACGTAGTTGGACTCAGTTTCCACGTAATTCTTCCTAAGCTTCGCGCGGAGGGCACAATGGCTATACGAGCCCCCGTGCAGTTCCTGGAGTGCCTCGGCCGCCTCCTGATGCGGCTACCATCACCTCATCCTACGCTCCACACGATGCTACTGGTAGGATCAACCATGGGTACAGAGTACGTACACTCAAGTACCGCCGAGTTTCTTCGCGTCCCACCGGGGCTTGCGCGGCTCATAATCAGCTGGGGCGATGGGCGGTCATCAGCGAGTGTCCCCATGTCGGACGGCAAGGACCAACAGGGTCAAGAGAGCGTGGGGGACAGGGAAGCCTCATCACCGTGGATCGGGGATCTGCTTGGGGTTTCGGGGCCCAAAAAGAGTCCCATCCCTCTTGGCGGGCAGTCCTTGCTTCCATTCGCGCCGGCTTCGGTTCGCGATGCTCCAGCCATGGCGATTCTATCCTGGCCAACGGAACCCTCACAAATAGGCCAGTGGCTCAACAAGCGCCTGATACGCATCGCCATTGCAGCGTTGACATTCATCTCTGCGGTCTACCTTGTCCTGACGAGCCGCGATGGTGGCCATGGCCTGGTCTTGCCATTGTCCCGGTCATCAGTTAGCCACAACAAGACGCCAGACCACTATAATGAGACGCCCAAGGCGTACCACTTCCGAACGACAAGTAGTTTCCAGCCTGTCTCTGTCGATCCGAACGGGAAGACAAACGAAGAATTGTGTGCAACTTTTCCCAAGCACCTGATCAACTATGTACAACCGGTGCTCAAGATTGGACACACTGAGGACAGAGCAAGGATAGAGGCTCAGCTTGATAGCATCCTCTCGTGCTTCGGCAAGGACGACTTGCTCATCATGTCGGACCTTGATGACACTATTCGAGAATACCAGGTCGTTGATGCGCTGGCTGATCTACCGGAGAGCTACTACAACCTACGCAAAAACGGCGACTTCAAGAATTACATATGGCAGAAAGAGATGCAAGGGAATGGCACACATAACAGCAAAGATTCCAAAGCAGAAAAGAAGGTTAATGGTTGGATACTTGACAAGTACAAGTTTCTGCCAATGGTTGAGAGGACTTGGACAACCAAGCCAGAAAAGCCTTTCTATTTCTTTCTAGAAGCCGACACGTAAGTCCTTGCATCACCGACACGAGGACATTTTGTCACTGCGGTGGCGATGTGCTACGACCTGGTTCCCGATTGTCCTGCGCCGCCCCTCGCTAACTGCCACCTGCAGATACGTGTTTTGGGACAACGTGTATCGGTTCCTTCAAATGTTTGACCCCGACGTCCCCATCTACATGGGCTCTCCTTCCCCTGGCCGACATGACAAACAACTGGATATCAGGACATGGTTTGCCAACGGCGGCCCTGGATTTGTTCTCAGCCGCGCCGCCGTCAAAGCCTTGTTACATCGAGAGACAGGGTCTAGTGGTCAGTACATTGATCCGCCGACCACGGAGAAGTGGTTGCAGCTTCTATCGGAAGAGTGTTGCGGCGACAGTGTCCTTGGCTGGGCGCTATGGAATACAGGCGTTGAGTTACGGGGCTATTGGCCAATGTTCAACCCGCATCCATTACACGGCATCCCATTTAGCGACAGGTACTGGTGTCAGCCGGTTCTAACCCTTCACAAGACTAAACCAGAAGATGTGAAGGCACTCTGGAGGTGGGAGTTTGGGCAGAGACAAGCGCACGTAAGTGTCTCACGATTCACACATCATGTTCGGGACGTGGGTTCGGACTAACGGAACAGCGGCCCCTGTTATACTCGGATCTTTGGCATTTCCAACACCCTGGCGAACCTGGCATTCTCGAAAACTGGGATAATGGAGACTGGGACAGCTGGGTTTCACCTCCGGAAGCCAAAATCGACTCTTCAGAATCTTGCGAGCAGTTTTGCAAGAGCGAGGACCAGTGTGTCCAGTGGAAGTGGCGAGGCGGCAACGACAACACTTGCATACTGATGCGATCGATACGATACGGGGAGGCCAGAGACCCAGATATGATACCCAAAAAAAGCGACGAAAAGCCTCGAAAGATCCTGGAAGGCGAAAAGCCCAAGGGACATTGGGCAAACTACACTTCTGGATGGGTTGGAGAGCGCATAGACAAGTGGAGAGGGGAGAGGAAGTGCAACGAAGCGGACTGGGTTGGACCCAGCGTGACGAGGATATTCTAGACTCTGGTCCTAAAGAGCATTGTATTAAATAGCAGCGTATATTTTGCCTACGGTTCGGACACCTGGACAGTCGAATGGGTGCTATATGTATACATAGGTAATGTTAAAGGAGTTATGAAGTGAACGCGCAGAACTCCCAGCAACCCGGGCGAGCGAAAATAGTGACCCTTGGTATTTATAGCATGAGCTATTTGATTAGAGTCTTCCCATTCGATGTAGCTCGTTGCTCTTCTTTTCCCGACGTCGGTGCGGATCTCGGCTTGGTCGAGGCCGGCGCAATAGATATCGACCCAACATGAGTCTAGTAAACATATCGAAAATACGGGTTCTCTTTGTCTGTCAGGTCTTGAAACGCCAGCTTCGCCCTCTCGGCTTCGTCCTGAGGAAGAGCCATTTTCTTCCTGTTCTCGTTGCGCAGTACAACATACAGAGCCACAGCGGCGACGATGCAGATGACGTAGCTGCGGGGGTGAAAAGTTAGTGAGATGAGCGAAGAGCTGGTACGGAACTGTTTCTCACCAAATGATGAGACCAAGCCATAGCGCAGGATAGTGCTGAGCCTTGGTCTGAGACCATACCAGTTGCGGTCCCACGATATTGCCAACGCAGTAGGCGACGAAGATTGTCGCCGCCATGAAGCTCTTCTTGGTATGACCAGCCACGTTTGACATTCCGATTGTGATTATCAGACTGACAGTGCCACCGAAGAAGCCTGTGATGGAATATCCCACAACTGGTGCCGCGGCATGGTAAGACCACTCGCTCTTCCAGATGATGGCGCAGCCTGCAATGACGGGCAGGCAGGTCGCTATCAGCATGAAGATGCGAATATTGTTAAACTTGGAGCCGAGGTAGCCCGTAAGAAGAATGACAATGAAGCACAGCCCGCCAAGGGGAAACTGGAACAGGATGGATGCAAGCATGCTCCAGCCAAAGGTCGACACAATGAGCGGTCCGAAGCCACTCACGGCGCCGTTCATGGTGTAAGCCGAAGCCATCATGAGAGCAACGAGCCAGACCTTGACGTCCAAGACGGCCTCTCTCAGCTGGGACCACTTGAACTTGGTGCAGCGCACGCCCGTCTGCCCGTCACGCAGCCTCTCCACGGCCGCAATCTTCTCCTCGCTAGTCAAGAACCATGCTGAGACGGGCGAGTTAGGCATGGCAAAGCAGAAGCAACCAAACAAAAACGTCACGGATCCGGCCAAGAGGTAGATGTACTGCCAAGGCCGCAGTCCGCCGCCCTGGATCTGCGCAAACCCGTAGTTAAGCGCGCCGCCGATGATTGTGAAGAGCCCGGTGCTGCTGAACCACCAGCTCTGGCGCAGAGACTGTTCGGATTGTGTGTAGTAGCCCGAAACGATGCACATGAAGCCCGTGGGGATGATGCTCTCGACGAAGCCGAGGAAAAAGCGCTGTGCGAACAGGCCCTGCCACGAAGTGACGGCAGCGGTCAGCATGCAAATGGCGGACCACAGGATGACGACGCCGCCCAAGATGCGGCCGATGTTGAAGCGTTGCAAAGCAAATGTCATGGGATAGAGTCCGGCGAGCATGCCAAAGTAGAAGAGTGAAGTTGCCCAGCTCAGACGGCGGGTGTCGACTGTCGGTGGCTTGGTCGAATTGTCCGTGACTGAGAGCTGTAGGTCCTTGGTCATGCCGAAGAGGGCTGCAGAGCCCAGGATGGCTTTGTCGTAGTAGACGAGGCCGTCTGGTAAGACTCGAGTTAGAGATTGTGCTGACCTCCCAGATCAATCATCCAAGGGGTCTGTCAAACGTACATCCGACAATCATGGCCGGGATCAAGAAGCAATCAATCTTCCTCACTGCTCTTGCTTCCACCGCGGCATCGACTACATGCCGTTCCTCTCCGACCATGGCCATGGCGTCGTCCTTGTCCGAGGGCGCATCGGCAGGCACTGCTTCCACATTGCCGCCCATTTTCCTGCGATCATCGTCGACCGTCATCGTTGAAACCAGCCGCGGACGGGTAGCTGCGAAGAAAGTTGGTGAAAGGGCACAGTTACGTGCTAGACGTCTTGGCCATGACTCTATTTGTTGAGCAAAAATCGACCATGAGCTTATTTTATGTCACGCAATTATTGAGGATATGGCTCCCCAGTCAGTTTTCGTCGCCTGGAGGTTGACAATCCTCCACAATTTTTTTACCCTTGGCCGCTTACAACCGAAGGTTCTTGCGGCAGCCGGGGCTAATGTCGGTGGCGTTTCTTAGTTATCGGGTCATTGGCCAGCACCCGTTATTCGGCGTATGGACTGCATTGCGACCATTGCCAACGTAGGTAGCCAAGGTAGCATCATTTGCGAGGTCGAATGTTGAGCAGCTGGCTAGGCAGAGTTTGCCGAGGTAGCTTCTCCGGAACGGAGGCAGCTGTTGCGTGTGTGAGAACAATGATCAACGCTCCGGGAGAACAGGGCGCGTTGCGGTCGATCATGTTCCTTTGCACAAATAGCATCAGCCGACACTGTTTGAGGCATGAAGAGATTGGGGCGGCAGATCCCCAATTGCCGAATTGCTTGATTCAACTTTCGAGGGTGGTCGCTTTTGCACCACTTTCTCGCTGCCGGATGGGGCTCTGATTTCGCCGATGCGCGGCCCGCATTGGGCTCCGTTCCCGGCCCTGGTGGAGAGCACGCATATTGGGGACGTGCGCATGTTTCCACTCCTTACCTATGGCCGTATCTGAGCCTATCCGTACTCTTGTGTTGCAAACAGACATTAGAGGAGCCTCCATCCGACATATTATGCCCATGGGAACCACCTGTAACCTCGCTTTGGTCTGTGTCTGAAACGACCTGGAATCTTGAAGACGGTAGCTATGCCCCAAGCGATATGGAGCTTGCCCGTCAAATTCCCGCACTTGTCAAACGGCTGTTGCTCGTTGCAGTATTCGTCATCTAGTTGTCATCAGTGCATTGGGTGTATGGGAACTCATTGCCTACCTACCTGTATACAACAACGAAAGGCACTGTTTTGCAGTCATTGAGCTAGCCCAGGTACAACTTCGGCAAAGTTTCTTTCCGTCGAGTTCAGCGTTTTAGTAGAGCCAATAACCCTACGCAGTAAGCCCATGAATTGGAAGCTTCCGGGCGTGTGTGCCAAAACAAGATTTTGCGCTCCGTGCTCACCGTGGAGGAACACCAGATACTCTTTTGGCATGGAGACTGCAACGATGTACAGGCCAGGCAAATCTTCAGGGGGCCGATTCGTACGGAGTGTGCGCGTCAACAAATGCGTTAAGCATCTGACACAAGATCACCCCGTACCTTATCAAACATATCAATATCATGATGTCATGCGTTTCTGTGCGTACGACAACTGCTTTGTGTTCGTCTTTCAATCAATATATACCATTTTCTGCACTGTATGGCACAACGCCCTCTCAGGAGCTTTCACAGTGTCAGCTCGCCTGACAGGCTCGGACGAATAAACGGCAGCATCGGCCAAGCTTTCGCAGTGAACCTGTCGTTAGGTATCGTGTCGCACCAACTCAACCCTCATGTTTGCCGCTGAAATCAACGGAGCGGCTGACAACGATGCGGCCCCGATCTCTTACGTGATCCAGCCGCGGCTGGACAGCAGGGCGCATCAACCTGCTGCATGCAACATGAACAATTTGGAAGATACATGTCGTTAGGCGAGCAGCATGCCGGGGGCCTTCAAGGCAGCTGGCATTGGCAATCAATTCGATCGATTGGCGTCCGAGAAAGGCCAGTGGAGAAGTTGATGGCCGTCAACTCTGCTGTCCTTACGACATGGCGTGGGATCGCGACCTCCCTCAGGAGCCAACAACACGTCATGGTCGTTGCGCCGACAATAGTCTCAGAGACACATGCATCAAATTAGGTTTCATGAATCATTTAATGTTTTGTCAAATCCACAGCGACCAGGCACCCATCTGCTTGATCATTCGTACCGGTCAGTACTGCTTTGGGAGATGCGCCTTCACTTATTAGCCCGCAGCCGAATGGACTCGTCATCACCGGCTGAAGCTAAGGTCCGTCCGCCGTCGCCCGGCACTTGTAGGGCTAACGACTGGACACATGTCGTACAGTCAGCCTCCCGCGGCTCCGCCCCGGGGCGCCCTATTGCTCTCCATAGGGCTGTCTGGCCACGCGTCGGAGAGCGGTGGTTGGGTCCCTCCGGGATGACGAAGCCCAGACGGGATGCGGACTGCTGATTTGTCACTGCATCGCATTCGCATTCCACTCTCTGATGCCGCAGAGAACGCCCCAAAACGCCTCTGAGGTCCACTATAATCGCAGCCTTCCCACTACTGGAAGGCTAAGCGAAAGCGAAGAGCGAGCTTCAGTGCAGCTTGCCGGTCATCCAGAGGGCTTGGCCACATGCAGGCGGCGTCGAAGGTGCCGTGGGAAGACTAATCAGGTCACCCATTCGACCAAAGCGAGCCGCTCGAGATGCTTTTCTTAGGTGCGCAACGTGTCGGTGGGGTTCGTAGGCTGTCGATGAGGCCGATGGCTTGCGCGTATGGCTTGCTCTAACGGCTCACTCGATCCAGACCTTTCGCATCGTGCATATAAAGATGAGTGGCCGGGAGCGTCTGCGGGATGCACCCCGTTCTTGATAGGCACTGGCCATAGAGAAGCAATACCACAAAAACGTTGGCTCGATACACAAAACCTCGGACGAGCCATTGTCAGGCACGACTGATGCAGTTTGCCTGTTGAGACCCAGCCCGAACAACCTTTGAAGTTACCCGAGATCCCGATACTTGCCCCTTGGTTGCAAACGAAGCCACCACCGGCTGCTTGAGCTCTTCAACATCGAATCACGCCGCTGTCCTCCAATACCACCCCGTCGTCGCGCTCTCACAATGCCGTCGGAACTGCCCGACGGTCTCATCGCCTTCGGCCCCGACGCCAACTGTACCCTTGAGCTTTGTCCCATCGAATGGAGCGTCTACGAGTACCGTCCCTCGCTGGGGGCCAACATCACCTTTCTAGTCCTCTTCGGCATCGCTATGGCCGTTCACATATTTCTGGGCATCCGCTGGAAGAGCTTCTGGTTCATGACCTTCATAGTCATTGGGTGCATCGTTGAGATGGTTGGCTATGCGGGACGCATCATGCTCTATCAGAACCCTTTCTCGTTTCAGGGCTTCATGATCCAGATTGTCCTGATCACCACGGGCCCTGTGTTCTACACGGCATCCATTTACGTCACGCTATCCAAGACGTGAGATTAATCTATTGGCCTCGAACTGAACGAGCAAAAAAGCTGACATGCACTGCGACAGCATCAATTACCTAGCCCCTGAACTATCTCGCTTCAACCCCAAGTTGTTCTATTGGATCTTCATACCCTCCGACCTTGTCTGTCTCGTTCTCCAAGCAGCAGGCGGCGCTCTCTCCACTGTGAGCACAGGATCAAGCCAGACTGGCGTCGATATAGCCATGGCTGGCTTGGGCCTTCAGGTCGCTGTGCTTTCTATCTTCTCAATGCTCTTCGCAGACTACATGATCCGCTATGTCCGCAACAAGTCCACAGCGCCACTAAGCACGAGGATGCGTGTGTTCTTCATTGGACTCAGCGTGTCGATTGCTTGTATTCTCGGCCGATGCATCTACCGATGCTACGAACTCAGCAAGGGCTACAGCAACTCAGACTTGATCACCGACCAGGGCCTGTTCATTGGGCTTGAAGGAGTGTAAGTGATATGGACGGTCACCTGCCTCTGGGAAATTCAGATTCTGACAACTGATACAGTCTCATTGTCATTGCCGTCTTTTCGCTCTGTATTGGACACCCTGGTTTGTTCTTCGGCGCCAAGGCCGCGCCCAACAGGTCAAAACCTATCTCCGATGTTGAAAAGTCTTGACCAAGATGCCCGTTCCAGATAGTTGCGACGCTGAAGCTAGGAAGTTTGTGGAGATATTAGACGGGTGTACGATACATGCTTGCAGAAGGGAGTGTTTAAAGTCAATGGTCCCACGGACAAATCCAGTCAAAGCACCAGCGGACTTTCCCATGGGGACCGGGATTGTGTCAAATCAAATCAAAATCTTTGGGGAATGCTTTAGAATATACCAGGGTAGTATTTGCAAAATTATTTTCGTCAGACATCAAATTTATTCGCTAGATACATGCATGCCAACCTAGCTCTCGCTGTCCTTGAACGCTGGCAGCTTAAACAGCTTCTTGGCATTGTCCCTGCCAATCTTGACCTTGTCCAGCATGTTCAGGTGCACGCCGTCGTACCACACGCAAGCATCGTCGAACGACTCAAAGGGGTAGTCAATCGAAAACAGCATGCGGTCAGCGCCGACCTCGGCCATGCAGAACTGCAGCGTCGTGGTGGAGAAGTGACCGCTGGTGGTGATCCACAAGTTCTGCTGGAAGTACTCGCGGATGGTCTTCTTGCACGACAGGCCGAGGGGCTTCTTGACGTCCTCGAACCAGTGGTTGATGCGCCACATGTCGAAGGGGATGTGCTCGCCCAGGTGGCCAAGGACGACCTGCAGCTTGGGGTGGCGGTCGAAGACGCCGTTGGTCACCATGCCCAGTACATGGAGACTGACGCCCTGGGCGAAGCTCAGGGGAGGGCCGATGAGCCACTGGCGCTTGGCCCAAAGCTTCTCGTGCATGGTGCCCGTCGGGTTGCGCGGGTGCAGGTAGAAGGGGACGTCGAGCTCGGTCACGGTCGACCAAAAGACATCCCACTCGGGGCCGTCGTAGAAGACCATATCGTCCCCGTCCGGCCCCGCTCGCTGGGTGTCGTTGACCAGGGCTCCCTTGAAGCCGTACTGGGTAACGCATCGCTTCAGTTCAGCGGCAGCCTCCTCTGGGTTGTGCATGGACAGAGTGCTGGAAGATGCAGTCAGCATCTGCGGCGCAGACAGGCACAAGAGATCGGCGAAACTTACGCGAACGCGCCGAAGCGATCGGGGTGGTTCTTGATGGCCCCGGCCACGTAGTCGTTGATCTCAACGGCCAGGGCCTGCGCCTCCTTGGGATCCCAGATGTCCTGCACGCCGGGTGCTGTGTAAGACAGGATGGTGTAACCGACGCCGTACTTGTCCATGTACTTGATGCGAATGTCGGTAATATCCTGCATCTCCGCCGCGTGCTTGTCCGGGTTCACCGCGAACAGTCCCGCCCACCATCTCGTCTTCTCGTGGAGACGCGGCAGGGCGAACGCCTCTTCCAATGCTACCTTGCCCAACATGATGCAAGATGCTGTGATGTGAGGTGAAAACAGGGTTCGTACAGGGGGCTTGAGGGTGGTGTGAAGAGTGAGAAGAGGTGGAACCAGCCGTCAGAAACCCGAGATTTATAACGAAGACACATATGATTGTAAGGAATGATAAGAGTGCCAATTTTATACCTGCTCGGACATGCAGCCCGAGCCCGAGTCCAGTCCCCGTGGCTTCCTTCGCCTCCGATCCATCCATCACCAGGGGCGGCGGCGGAGGCGTGGCGCTTGTGCCGAGATGGAGCAGACGCGGGGTACGCGCCGTGCACAGTATCCGCTCTGGTATGCGGGGTTGGAGGCTCAACATCCGGGTGAAAAATACAGTCAATTTTCTTCTCTGCTGCACTGTCTTCGTGGGACAGCAAGGTACATCGCTTGATGTGGTGGGTGAGGTGAGCTTACCATCGGACATGGCTCTGCGCCGCGCTCCTGCGAAGCGACGGCTTTGGACCCTTGCAGACGCACGGCTCCGGGTATGCCGCAACTGAATGCTGAGCGATAGTCACCAGAATGTCAAGTACCCGCTCGGTAGTAACAGGGATCGCCGTT
The DNA here is from genome assembly GCA_024340005.1 of Tolypocladium tropicale. Taxonomy (NCBI): domain Eukaryota; kingdom Fungi; phylum Ascomycota; class Sordariomycetes; order Hypocreales; family Ophiocordycipitaceae; genus Tolypocladium; species Tolypocladium tropicale. Next base: position 113,115 of record JALHBU010000160.1, on the reverse strand, counting down.
TCTTGTTAAGCCAATCGCGCCTGGTATCACGACTTCAACAAGTCCATGCCCAACCCGACTTGCATACAGTATAGCTAGCCTGTTGCATTAAATCGTGCCTCAGTTTTGCTCCTGGTCTTTCTCTTCTCCACTAAGCAGCGCTTCCTAGCTCACAAGCTCCCATCGCCTTCATTGACTATCATATTGTCTTCGCTTTCGTCATGGCGCACTCGTACAAGGCACAGTACCCGGCAGATGCCTCGGTAGACCCGGACATTGTCAAGTTCTTCGAGGAGTTTTATGCCATCTCTGACATTCCCGGCCAAGACGAGCAATATGTCGAGAAGCTGACCGAGGATGCGACCTTCATCATTGCATCCAGGAGAGCCGAGGGCCGCGCTGGCAAGTACCCCGTTCTGATCTCCAGGTTGCTGTTTTCCCAGCCACCGTGATTAACAAGAGATCCTACCTTCAGAGATCCTCCCAGCAAGGCAGGCCATGTGGACGGCTGTCAAATCGCGAAAGCACACAATATTCAAGGTCTTTCCATTTTCCAGCGGGTCTAACGAATTCATGATTTACGGCACCGTCGCGTCGGGTCTGAGGAACGGCGCCAACGTCGACGTCCCCTGGGCCGCCAGGGCTGAACTCGCCAAGTCCGCAGCTGATGGGAAATGGAGGATGAAGTTTTACCAGGTTTATCTCGTACGTACACTTGAGACACAGGACAACAATCCTGCCAACCAGCTTACTGACCCTTGTTATGATAGGACACTGGAGCATTTGCGGCTCAAACTCCCAGCAAATAGTGTCACCAGGCACTTATAACAGCTCCATATACTGGGGTGTTTGAGCGTTTCACGATGGACCAGCCATCGTGAATGATACATATGATGGCGAATGATATAGACAAAAAGCTCCATATCCTTTAGGCGGCAGTCTTTGAATTGAGATCTTTTGCAAATTTGTCCACCAGTGCACCAACCTCGTCGCTGGCTTCTATGCAATGCCAGTGGCCAACACCCTCGAGTACCTGCAGCTGTTTCTGGCCGTTGTCGGCGCCCCAGCTAATATACGCATCAGCACCCATACCCAAGCAATACCGCTAATTACAGGAGTACTGACCTGTTCAAGATGTCCTGGGCTGCTGCCATTTGACTCGTCTTGTCCTCGGACCCTGCAATGATGAGCAGCGGGTAACTTATCTGATCATACCGAGGGCGCTTCGCGTTGGCAATCGTGCGGCACAAAGACATATAGCCCTCAGAAGTCTGCGCAAGAAGGAGCGTGCGTATAAAGGCACGATGTGTTGACGTGGCTTTTGATCCCGTCGCCGCAGCGGGGATTGTATTAGCCAAGGCTTCCATGCCGTCTGATGTGGACAGGTTAGTCGGAGATGACACCGAGGGTCATTGGCAAGCCCTTTGCATACCGGCTTGAACGAGCCTGATTCTTGCTTCAAATATGTCTGCCAGAGCTTCCGATGGATTGACTGGTCCGATTAAGACCACGCCCAGAAGGTCGACATGGAGAGCCAGCTCGCTCGCCACGATGGCTCCCATGGAGTGCCCCACGACAATGATGCGTCTGGAATCAAGACCGAGTTCATAGATGAGGCCACTAGCAACCCCGGCGATGGCCTCAGGATCGCTGTCGTTGCCTCTATATTTGGACAAGGCACTCCCTACATCGAGAATATCAGATAAGTTTGCCTCAACCGTGAGACCTGGAACGAGAAGCTCCAGGATTGCTAACCTGGAGTATCGAAGGCCAAGCACGAGTACCCATTCTGGGTCAGAGATGGAATAATGGAAGCAAAGAACGAATTGGAAGAACCAAGACCGTGGATGAAGAGGAAGATGGGGCCGTCGACGTCGCCTGAGGGCGTCCACGAGTAGTACACTTCCTCGCCCCCACCTCGGAGGAACGGCATGGTTGCAGTGGGATATTATGCTTGATCCTGATGAGAAGTGTTGAGAATCAAAGAACGGAGAAGTTCCAGTAATGGATGGAAGAATGGCAAAAAGCCGCAGGGCACAAATGTGCGGGTATCGCCAGACGTTGGAAGCCTCCTCGATCGAGATGCAGGACAGCGTGGATGCCAGGTCCGAGGGGCAAAGAGGTGATCTGGCCAGGGGCGAGAGGTGGAGCACGGCTTTAGCGCATGGATCGCTGTTGGGGTTGCCACAGGTAGCACCCGACCCGACTTATGGGGGGCTCCAGGCGTGGTCGGAGCGGTGGGGGCCTGCGGAGGGCCCTTTCCGGGCGGCAATGGCCCGGACCTGCGGGCTTGGAGGGCGGCGGCTGCTGGCTGGCCATCCACAACTGGGCGCAACATGCACGTCAGGTACCTAAGGTAGGTACGTACTTCGTACTTGTTGGTGGTCCCGGGTTCATTCCAACCCAGGTCCCCAGCTCGGCCTGCCTCACCCATACTTCCCTCCTCCTGTGTAAGTGAGATACCCGGGCCTCCTGCAACGCCAGACCACCGCCGGCTCTGCCAGCACTCTGTCATCATGGGATCCAACGACCAGCCGCCGTACAGCTGCATAGCGGAATCGTCGCGTGTTTTCGACCTGCTCTTCTCGCTCGTTGATGGCGTTTCACTCCCGCGCGAGGCTCAGGCGAAGAAGGCAGACGTCGACTTCACGGGCGCGCGCGACCAGCCCTACTTTCCCATCCCATTCAAGGAAACCGAGGTCACGGCGGCACTGAAAGCGGTAGAGGGCAGCATTGCTTCGCTTCTGGCGGACCAACGAGATGGGACCAGGAAGAGCCGCAAGATTGCCGTTGACCAGGAGAAGACGACGGCGTTCCTGTTCCAGGCGTACCTTGCCAGGATTGCCGGCCTGGGAAAGCTTGACAAGAATGTCCGGTCCCTGTTGAAAGGTGCGTGCATGGGCGAGTCGGCTTCGTGAACTTTACTTCCCGCCGATATTGACTGTGGCAAAGATACGGATCTGCTGGCGGCGCAATCCAACCCGTACCGCCGAATGTCGGCCAATCTGTACGAGACTGCCAACAGAGGCGAGTACTACCACATCCATGGATCCCTGGAAGCGTCCACCACGCTGCGCATGATTGGCCTTGAGTCTCATCGCCCGGACCTCGCGACACACGATGAGATCGTTGGTGTGATTGAGCCAGCAGTCCAGAAGTTTACAGTTGACCAGCTGGAGTCTATGAATGCCCAGAATCGACAGGCCGGTGTCAAGGCCTACAAGCACGAGGACTTTCGCTCCACGCCCCATGTGCGTCGCAGCTTCGGACACTTGATTTAGTAGAGATGCCTAGCTAATGTTGAATTTCCAGGGGAAAGTTAACTGGGAGCTGTCTCCCTGGACTGTAGAGCAGCTCGAGAGCAGCACTCCAAAGTGCCCGCTGGAAGACAGAGGAGATGGTCGCCTTCTCTCCGGCATCAAGGTGCTCGACATGTGCCGCATCATCGCAGGCCCGGTAATCGCCCGCATCCTCGCCGAGTACGGCGCGGACGTTTTGAAGGTGACGAGCCCAAATCTGAGCGACGTGCCCTTCTTCCAGGTAGACGGAAACATGGGCAAGCGGACTACCGACCTCGACTTGAAGACGCCAGAGGGTCGGCAGGTGTTTGAGAAGCTGCTTGAAGAGGCCGATATCGTTGTCGACGGCTATAGACCCGGCGCTCTCGAGAAACTCGGGTACGGAGCCAAGGCGCTCTCTGAAATTGCGGCCAAGAGAGGCAAGGGGATTGTCTACGTCAACGAAAACTGTTTCGGATACAAGGGCGAGTGGGCAGGACGCCCAGGCTGGCAGCAAATCGCCGATTGCGTGAGCATCACCACCAACTCCCTTCACGTCCGCTCGACTAACTTCATCTGTAGGTTAGTGGCATTGCCTGGGAGCAAGGCCGATTCATGGGTCTCGACGAGCCTGTTGTGCCACCGTTCCCAATTTCCGACTATGGCACAGGATGCATTGGAGCCATCGCCGCGCTGACCGGCTTGTATCACCGGGCCACCCAAGGAGGCTCGTGGCACGGCATGGCCTCGCTTTTGCACTACGACCTCCTGCTCTTCAAAGCCGGGCTCCTGCCAGACTACGTGCAAGAGCAGCTACGGAAGCAAGCCGGCGAAGAGTTCCTCGCCCTGCGACACGCGCACAGCGTTGACCAGATCTCAGGGACGGCTCTGCGCCAGATGAGGAAGTTGTATCCCGAGTTCGTCGACCAGCCGCGGTACTTGGATCACTGGTACTCGAATGGCTACAAGGCAGACGTATCTGCTGTTCTGCCCGTCGTGGAGATTGAGGGGTTGGACATCAGCTTCAAGCGGGCAAGCAGGCCCAACGGCACGAACGAGGCATCGTGGAATTTTGCCGACGAGAAGGACCATAGAAAGCAGACTCAGCAGCTCTGAGACTTATGCTAGCCCGAAGCCTTCATCTCCAATGAACTTTAACACTTAGACATTTACATGGGCCTCCAGGGACGTGTTGAACCTGACCTTGTCAATCGAGACGCGACTGCGACTCCAGCAGCAGTCGGCCGCGCCAATCCCAATCTCGCCATTACCTTATCATTACATTACCATTCGATGCTCGGGCTTGAAATGTCCATCGGCCTGGGCTGCATGGCTGAGGCCCAGCCATCATCGGGAGCGGAGGTCGGGTAATGCACCTCCCACTCGAACACACCCGACCCTCCCCGCCAACTTACACGACGCGCATAGTGCGGGGTGAAATGAGGGGACAAATATTGGATCCCCTAAGCCGGCGGCAGCGGCTAGATGGGGCATCCCCGCGTGGCATCGAGACAGCTGTCGCCGGTAGCCCCATTGTGCTGCTGAGGCGTTCCGGGGAAATCTGGCCACCCCGTGTAAGTGAGGCGTCCACATCGCTGGCGCCGGGGGCGGGCAGCCGACTTAAAAGGGTCCCACTCCACGCTTCCGAAGCCCAGGGCCGCCGAGCTGGGCAGACCGTTCATTGCTGTTTATAATCACCTTCAACCGTATTGGCCGCTGCTCCCATCTCCTGTGCATTGTTCTCAAAGGCCTCCGGGGAAAAAAAAAGAAGAAAATGGCATCATCATCCACAGAGCAGAATGGCCAGACCAATGTCCTAGGGTCCGAGTTTACTCGCAATGTCATCGAGTCCATGGGGCCCAATACGTCGCCGCGTATGCGCGAAGTCATGTCGGCCCTCATCAAGCACGTCCACGACTTTGCGCGCGAGGTTCAGCTCACGACCGACGAGTGGATGGCGGGCGTGCAGATGATCAACTGGGCGGGGCAGATGAGCGACAACAAGCGCAACGAGGGCCAGCTTCTTTGCGACGTCATCGGCCTGGAATCGTGAGTTCATGCCGTTGTGTGCTTCGGGAATGTGATGAGCTGCAATACTGATGCGGCGGCAGACTCGTTGACGACATCACCTTCACCGCTGCGACGAGGAGCACGAGCGGACTAACGGCGTCCGCCATCCTTGGACCCTTCTGGAGAGCTGATGCGCCGGTCCGCGAGAACGGGACCACCATCAGCTTCGACACGCCCGCGGACGGCCAGATCGTGTACATGCACGGCACGGTGACGAGCATCGAGACGGGCGCGCCCCTTGCGAATGCCACCGTCGATGTCTGGCAAGCATCCACCAACGGTAAGAATAGATGAAAGATCTGGAGTGTCGAAGAGCCTGGAGGTTAACCATTCATATTAGGACTTTACGAGCAGCAGGATGCCAACCAGCAAGACCACAACCTTCGAGGAGTCTTCAAAACTGACTCCGAGGGCAAATACTCGTTCTACTGCTTGCGCCCGACACCCTACCCTGTGAGTGCGATCGGATGACTACTGTAGTGAAAGAAGCTGCGCAACTAACGAGTGGACTTGAACTACACAGATTCCACAAGACGGCCCAGCTGGAAAGCTGCTCGAACTCATGGACCGCCACGTCTTCCGGCCCGCACACATCCATCTCATGGTAAGTCCTTGCTGTTGTCTCACAGATGGTGGATCACCGTCTAACTGTGAAGTAGGTCTGCGCCAACGGCTGCAAGTCATTGACGACCCAGATCTTTGACGCGGACTGCAAGTATCTCGGCAACGACTCTGTCTTTGCGGTCAAGGATGATTTGAATGTGCGCTTCGTGCCTCGCAAGGGCGACCCCAAGGCGGAGCTGGAGTTGGAGTACAACATCAGCCTGGCTAAGGCCGCTTGAGATTGAAGACGAGGGAAAGGATAGCGGCTGGGTGCCCGTGTTTGGTCCGAGATTGTATAATGCCATAGCGTGTCGTTTTGCCCATCTTACCTACGAATTCGATGCATTGACCAATGCTGTTTGCAATTCGATGCTATGTGACTGTGGCGCAACTGTGTGCTGTGACTTCCAAAGGTTAGGTTGCGAAGCTGCGTGTGTACTTACTTACCTCAGATCAAACAGGTAAGCAATGGAGTGCACGCATAAATCTCACACACATTACCTGATGTAACAGGCGCCTACCAGGCACTTGTGCAGAAGTAATACTGGCTAATGTCAGTATGCTCATCTCCAAGGACACCGAATACAGGTATTGTCTCATGGAATGAAATAGATGTAATGATGGGTTCAATTTCGATGTGACTATGAATATGCTACAAGGCCCTAAATATACGAATGGTAGACACGCCATTACTTTGCTAATCCGACTCGCCGACTGTGATTCCGCTCGGCAGTTTGAGACCGATTGGGAGCCCTCGCAGGAACTTGCCCGTGTATGGGAGGCCCCGTCGAGAGGCGAGCTGCTCATCGATGTCCTTATACATATCATACCTAAACTCCAGTTAGAAAGTTTTTGGAGTTTACTTGACAGGTGTCAAGACTTACGCATTCATCTCTTCAATGGTAAGAATCTTCTTTGGGTCTTCGACCTTGTAGGTGGGGGTATCTTTGTTCACAGAGAAGCCTGTGCATCGCCGTCATCAGCATTCAGATCTGTTTGGGGCAATCTTAAGGGCTACAAGTCTCACCAATTCGCTCGTTAATGTTGTATGCCGCCTTCGCGGCCGCGGCCTGCACCCTTGTCGCCCGCGGCAACCGGACGTCGTCGTACACTGCCAGAGCCTCGGCAACGTCCCCCCTGAAGTTGGCCTTGTTGAAGAGGATGCCCAAAGCAGCGGCGTCCTCGATGGCCATGCACGCGCCCTGGCTCTGGTGCGGCATCATCGGGTGTCCTGCATCGCCCAGCAGGCAGACGTTGTTGCGGTGGATGTACGGGTACGGATCGTGGATCCACAGCCGCCAGGGGCGAATCTCCTTGCCAATCTTGAGGTGGCCAAACACCTGGCGGTCGAGCTCCGGGTATGGCTCCAGGAGTTCCTCGACGGGCCGATCCTCGCCGCCCCAGGTCTGATTCGCGTAGTCACCCTTTTCGCGGGGGAAGAAGCAGTAGTAGGACAGCAGCTTGCCGTCGTTGCAGGGCGACAGGACGATCTTGTCCCACTTGCCTTCTTGGCCGCCCCAGTACTCGAGGGCGCTGTGCTGGGAGTAGTCCACGAGGCCTGCCTTGACGGCCTCCTCGGTTGTGACGTTTGTGTGCAGGCAGCTCTGCTCCGAGGCCCGTTTTGCCGGCTTGATGCCTATCGCTCCTCGCACGGCGGAGCCGATGCCGTCGGCTCCGATGATGAGGTCGTGTTGCACCACGACGCCATTGTCAAAGGTAATCTTGCTGGCCTCAAGATCTATCTCCTTGCACTAGGGATTGATGAGCATGCTTGACCTCGAGAAAGCCCGCTAAGTAGTTCATACCTTGTGGTTGACGACGAGCTTCGCGGGCGTCCCCTCGCCCTCTTCCTCCAGCGCGCAGTCCTTGAGCATGGCATGCATGTATTGCCTGTGGAACATGTTGTAGACGTATCCCCATCGCTGCTCGTAGTCGTCCAGGTCGTAGACGCTGACGGGCTCCCCTGTCTTCCAGTCGCGGTTGATGAGCTTCTTGAGGACCACGGGGTCGCCTTTGGCCACGTCGACCTTCCACTCGTGCAGCCAGCGCGTCCCGTTGGCGGCACAGGATACTGAAGCACCGACCTCACCAGCAAAGTCCGACTTTTCGTAGATGGTCACCTCATGTCCGGAGCGACGCAGAGCGATGGCTGCAGACATGCCACCGATCCCGCCGCCGATGACAGCAACGTTCAGGCGTCGCCAGCCCGGCGTGCTATTGGAGCCCATGTTTTTGATCGTGTGTGAGTATGATAAATATTCAAAAGATAATAATTCGACAAGAAGCACACAATGCTATGGCTACTGGATCGTTCTTGGTCACACAAATGCGAGATGGGGATGGGGATGCAGCGACTCAGCGGACCGGGCTGATCCCGCCAGTTGGAGGCTTCTATATAGCTAAATTAATCAATCACAATGCCAGTGGCTTCGCCAGTCAAAGCCAGGATGACACGCATGCTGCGCCGTATCAGTCCGGAAGCCATCATCGGGCAAGCTTCGCGCCTCAGTCATCGCCGGTGCGCTACCCGACGACGTCGGCTACGTTCCCGCCTACACCATTTCCCCGCGCCGCTACACCACCTTCGCTTTTCGGGTTGTCGGGCTTGACACAGACCGTCTATCACTGGGGGGGTTGGAGGACCGAAGGTATCCGAGAAGGAATCGCCTTGGTTTAGAAGCCTGTTATGTGGTTAGTGGCGGCGGTGCTGGCGGACGTTCCAGGATCCCGCCCCCACGAGCTGTTATGGGGCAATCTGGGGAAGTCGAATGGGCACCGCAGGGGTTGCAAGCCACGGGGCCCGCAACTGACGCGCTCACAGGCAGGGGTTCGAGAGTTTGGAGAGCAGGTCGGCTTACGGCTGGATGTGAGCGGGTTTGTCGGCATGCTTACATGTACATACTTGACAGGTGCTTCGGCGGAAAAAGGGGCACAGCACGCAAAGGTTCACCGCATAGTGTCGCTTCCTTCGATTTACTCGTACGAGTAGAGCGCCATTTGTCCTGTTAAACCGGGCGCCTTGCTAAATTCATACAGACATTGACGCCAAAATCTCACAGCGCATATAGTACATGTACTCATGAACGGGAACAAGAACGATCCCAACCCCCTGACCTGACCCGGACTCCAGACGTGATGTGGACACCAGTCCGCATCCCGAGCTACGGCACAAACGGGAAGCTATCCCATTGTGAAATGTCCAGGCTATCCCAACCAAGAAAGACCTCTTCCCCTGGCTCAGCAGGCGTGCGGTTTCCGCTCAGCCAGCCCTGCCCCTCCTGCGCAGGCGCCGGCGCGTGTTCCCCCGCAGGGGTCGGCTGCCAATCTCTCTCCCCCTCCGCGTCGCACTCGGTAGCATCCTGTCCGTGGTTCAGCGTAAATATCTTGGAAACATATCGACTCCTCCCCTTTGAGGCAATCTTCTCGCGCTGCTTCGTGATGGCGTTGGCGAGGAGCGTCAGGATCTCGTAGTAGTGGCCTGCCTGAGGGCTTTGCGTCGCGAGGAAGTTGAGCACATCCCTGGCACCGGCAAAGGCAGCCTCAATGTCGTAGTCGATGGATCTCTTGGCAAAGATTTCAAACCCCAAGACGAGGCCGGCGGCAAAAACCAATGCCCTAAATATGTCAGCAAGTTTTCGGTCTAGTTTGTTTGGACGATGCCCCGTACTTCATGATGCACATGTTTCCATATAACAAGTTTGCTTTGCGTGCGTCGAGGCAAGTCTGCACCAAGAAGACAGCCGCATCCAGGCAAGCCGACGCGAGGTGAAACTGCGCCAGACCGCCGCTTGCAGGAGGAGCCGTGAGCGTCGATATCAGAATCGGTCGGGTGACCAGTGTAACGGCAAAATAGTACAAGCAGGACACATGGATGCTGCCAATAGTCCCTTGGTGAGCCTTTGGGCCAGCCGCCTCTCCATTCAGCGAAGCCGTCCGAAGACAGCCCGGTAAGTCCTTTGCCCAGGTCTCGATCTCGTTGAGCAGCTGCTCCACTTGCGGGATCGACAACTCCTTCTTTTCATAGAGTGTATCAACGATGCCATTAATAATGGAAACAATCTGATGGGATGCAACCAAGCGCGTCAAATCGTCGTCCTGTGACGCACTCGTCATGTCTTCGATGATGCTGTTGATGTCCGAGTGTAGTCCCGCCGTAGCGGCCGGACGGCCAAGGATGGAGTTGGCCAGCATGTCGACAATGCGCAGGCTGATCCAAACTCGTAACCTTTTAAGAGTTCAGCTGATGGCTCGAGGCTGTCATGCTTTCATGCGCTCACCTAACATTGTCCTTAGGGTCGTTCATGTCTGTGTACGACTCGCGGCTGTGAAGACCAAGGGCAACGGCGGCCCTCGTTGCGATGCCCAAGTACATGAACGCCGCATTACGACGGCATTCGCCTAGGAGATAGAATGCCATGAGCAGAAAGGAGCGAACCATGTCGATGTCCGGGTCCTCGAGCATCCCGTTGAAAGCACGATGTTGAGCTTGGCGAAAGTAGTGCTGGCCAATGTCCCGGGCTGTGGCAGCAGACTTGACCTGCGCGCCAATGGCGACGACGAGATCCAGCGATGCTCGTCTTTGCGGGCTGGCACTCAGAGCACTCCCGTCGCCCAAGGCCATGAAGGCGCTCTCGAGCTCGGAGGGGGCAAAGACGTCGATGAAACCTTCGGTCTGGAAACGTGTATCAGCCAAACGAATTCACAACCCCAGGGTGTCGGGGGGGCGTACCACCGCGCGATAGCATTGCGCGTACGCTAGCTTCGTGCCCGCGTCGAGGTCGATGATGTTGGCGGCTGGGAGATTTCTGCTGGAGCTCGGCGATTCCTTCTCCAGCATTGTGTCGCTCTGCGCATTATGGGAGAACTGCGACGGCCCGATCTGGTCGGCTACAACGCCGCGGACCAACTGCAGAAAGGACAGAGACGCCGCGCCGCCGATGTAGACTGACGCTCAACGTTAGCATGCGAGGGGCTTCACCTTTGGGCATACGCTCGAGGCCACAGAGATGCATAGGCATGCGTACCTCGTTCACCGCGCAAGTTCAGCAGCATCCGTGCGTGAGGGTTGGGTGCGTGTGCTGACATGGACGACGCGTCCGAGTGACGATGTGTCCGTCGGCCACCTGGACCGGTGGACATGACCGCGCTCTGCCGAGAGTCAGACGGCGTGGGTGCGCCAAAGCCATCAACAGCATCATCACCAAGGGCGGAGCGGTCACCGCTGCGGGTCGCCAACGGGCTGGCCGTAGACTGCTGCTGCTCCCGCCGCTCGAGTCGCGACGGGTCCAGCAACCCGGGGCCGGCTCCCCGCGTCGGCGTGGCAGGACCGGGTCCCGGAGCCGGGCCGCTACGCCTCCAGCCCCGGGGCCGCAGGGAGATGGAGCACTGGGCGGCGATGCCGCGGCGCAGGCAATGGGTGCAGGGAGCGGTGCCGCTGCACTTCTTCTTGGCCTCGCGGCAGAAGTTGCAGGCCTCGGCTGCGCGACGCCGCTGGCCCGGCAGCAGTCGCGGACGCGGCATGTCGGGACAGTCGACCGGAGTGTCGCTCACTACCCGTCGCGCGCGGCTCGCGGGCGATGCACAGGGACGAAAGGATCCAGGCGGCGGGAACAGGCTACTGATCAATGTTCTCGTCCGCGGAGCCCCGCATGGAGATCCCTGGCAGCGGGCGTCCTAAACGCCATGCCAGTCGCTCGGGCTCATACTGTGCAGCGCCCTCTGGTGGCTGAGGCTTGATGGATGTCTAAACATGGTCCATGCGCGTTAGGTACTTGCCCCTTGCACTGCTATCCTAAGTCCGATTCGTCGCAAACCTCTCAGATACAGCTATCAATGTCTGCGTGCCTGCTGGTAAAGTCGTTTCTCCAGGTCTCCGCCCCCACAGATATCTCGACTGCGGCAAAGGTGTAATGGACGGTAGAGCACAGCACGCCTGGCTCTGTGAATGCTCGCGTTTTGCATGATTGGCATGTCATGCTGGGGCTATAGGTATTTACATGGATGCCGGTTCCGCCGGCGGCCTGCATGTGCCGCGTTGCCTTTCGCGGACCAACAGCTTACAGGGGAGACGGCAACCAAAGGACGTCCGCCTTATCCATCTACGAGTAGGGATTTGCCAGTGCTGGGAGCAGAGTCAATGCCTGTGCAAGTAAGTTTGTACCTCAAGATGGCCTTTGAAGTAGCAGTGCAACGGCTCACTACAAGGAAAAGTCATGCGGTACAGTGCGCCATGACTGGCGGATACCGTCGCAGATCGCTGAAGACGCTGACTCGATGCATACCTAGAGTTGCGTCGCAGCAACCGCGAGCTTCGCCCGTAATTACGCTTGAAGATGCCGAACTCCTTCGAAACTAGCTTCTCTGGCATTGCTTCCGGTATCCGTTGCCCATGGATTTCCGAGAGCGGGTGAACCGGAAGCCGGGGCGAGTTGCCTATCCGTGTCTCTTAGCTACCTTCCTTCCATACCAGGGCAACGGCAAAGTTTCCTCTCTTCATCTCTACCAGAAACTTTGACTCCTAAATTGAAGAAGCAGAATGGAGCACCAATTGTTCGGTGAGTCGCTCTATCCTAGCGAGCATGGAATTGTCAAACCCTTTCATGCAACGTTAAGTCGTCCATGATAATGTACTCCGTACACGACCGGCGCAGACACCCGATGTGTATACAAGTACATACATGCCTACCTATACTCCGAACATGGTTCCGAAAGCCAGTAGCCACTACTTGAATTGCCATTCATATATACATCGATAATTTCCAATGGTAGATCCTAGAAAATTAAGCATGCCATTTGCACTATGCTCATTTTCTTACCAGTATGCCGTGAATATATCGAGATGGGCATCCGCCCGGTCAGCCGGCGCGGAGATCTTACATGTACCCCAGAAGCCGAGGATCTATCGTCTCAGTCTGGTATAGCGGCCGCGATCATTGAAGAGCTTTGATTCACTGATTGTACATTCATGTTCGTAATGACCAGCTTAGCCCGGTCTTGCCATGTACTATCAAGGATCAAGTGGCATTCACCTCTCATCATGTACGGCAGTTATCAGAACAAGTACATGTAGGGTACCTATAAGAAGTACTCGGGCGGTCGACAGGTATGCTGAATCTAATTGCCACAATGGTGATTACAGTCTGCGCACTTCAACGTGGATCTTTCCGGCTCCTCCTCGACCTTGATGACCTTGTTGTCACAATCCATCCTGCTGTTGGCGTTATCCGGGTCCATGCCGAGGCGCACGACAAGCCTGTCCGGATCGTTGTTGCGAAAGTAACCCGTACATATTGCACCTCTCCTGTAGTACCAGCTGATCTTGATTGGGTGGCCATCCTCCTTCAAGAAGTCCGCCAGCTCTGGTTCCTTTTTCTTGCAGTGGGCGTCTTCACAGCCGCAGAGAATCAGTCGCATCTCAAAATTACACATGGTGAGCTCGGTTAGTGCGCTGGATGGAGTGTGTGCTGCGTAGAAAGAATAAAAAAAGCATCCTTGGCTTCAATGCGAGAGAGCACCTGCAACTGCGTCTTGTCAAGGTTAGAGGGATGTTGCTGACCAATAGCCCGCGTGCTGGCCGGCCGCTTGCACTTGCCATCGGAGATTGAACAGGAGCTGAAGTGAAGGAAAGCGAGTGGTGAACAATTGTACGTGTGGAAGCGCTGCCGCGTGCTCATTCAGACGCTGTGGAACAAATGAAACGGGATATCAATGTGCAACCCGAACTGTTCAAGAACGGACATGACATGGTGCGGAAGCCGGGAGGGAAACACCGTCGAGTAAATGCGAGCATCTGGCCAAGTCCAGCGCCTCTTGCCCACTGGAGTGAATATCCGCAAATCAGGGCATGGGTCAACACGAGTCCCTACAATAGCTCCCCAATTACGAGCAGTATCCTTGGTAGGTGCATGTACGCTCACGTTTACGTCGCCCGTGCCAATGCAGACTTAGTCGCCCCTTTCCGCCTTTTCTTCATGATCATCGCTGGGGTTCAGGCGGCTGCAGCACCAAGCCAAACCAACAAACTAAAGCTGAAGGCGTTGCGCCTGCTTGTTCGTGGTGTGGAAGACGTTTTGGTGATTTGGAAGGTTTGCCCAACAATGGGACGAACATCCGGCCAAGTATAGGGCTGCGCGCCATTGGAGTTGTTGTGTCTAAATTCGAGACATGAAAACCAGCTCCCAGGATGTGAATGTTGTTACATGCGCAGTGACGGCCGACGACATCGCGACGTGAGCTGATCCAATATTTGATGCCACATGAGGTGGGTCGCCGATTGACCACTGCCGAGCCGGTACCCAGCTGCAACGCAACCTTCTCGCGCTTCCCCTCATGACCGTCCACTCTTGAACCTCTGCTCCTCATTTTTTCATAAGTTTCAATTTGTCGTCAATTGAAAGTCATTAGACGTCTCGGTATTACAATTCTAACAATGCCGCACAAGCCGCCGTTCGATGCCCTGCCCCTCCGTAAGGATGGCCCCAAAGGCAACGCCTGGGGGCTGTTCGGCCCAGACGATCAATGCGGGATGCTCAACCTCTTGACGGAAGAAAACACCGTCAATGCCGCACGCGAAATCATCGACGGAACGCGAGTCTCGACGGACTGGCCGCTCAACGGCATGTCCATGCCCTGCTTTGGGCGGCGCGCGCTGCTGCACACGATGTGGCAGAAGAAGCCTCGAGTGGTCAACGATGATGAGCTCACCTTCAACACGCAGAGCAGTTCGCAGTGGGATGGGCTTCGGCATTTTGGATACCAGAAGGAGGAAATTTTCTTCAACGGAAAGACTCTGAGCGATTTGGAAACGACGACTGTTAATGGAATCCAGGGTGCGTGAACAGGTCATCCTCGTCTACGCAACATCGTTCACTAATACAACGACTTACAGCCTGGGCCGACAAGGGTGGCATCGTCGGCCGCGGCGTACTGCTAGACTATGCCGCGTGGGCAGACAAAAATGGCATCGAGATCAAGCCATTCGAGACGGTTTCGATCCCAGTACGGACCCTCAAAGAGGTGGCGGCCAGCCAGGGCACCACCTTCAGGGAAGGCGACATACTGTTCATCCGCTCCGGCTGGAACCGCGCGTACGAAGCCCTCCCGCAGGAGGGCCGGCAGACGCTGTGCGACTACGCGGTGCCGCCTGCGATTGGCGTCGAGTCGTCCGAGGAAACGCTTCGGTGGCTCTGGGACCAGTCGTTCGCCGCCGTGGCCGGCGACCACCCGACCATGGAGGCTTGGCCGTGTCAGAATCGAGACTTTTGGCTGCACGAGTGGCTCCTTGCCGCTTGGGGCATGCCGATTGGGGAGCTCTTTGATCTGGAGCGGCTAAGCGAGGAATGCCGAAAGCGGAACAGATACACGTTCTTCTTCAGCAGCGTGCCTTTGAAAGTAAAGACCACGGATGCGTATGCGTGGCAGTAGGATTTCAACTGACGAGCTCACAGGTTCCCGGCGGCGTTGCCAGCCCTCCGAACGGGGTGGCCATTTTTTAGTCTTTGACGCTGCCATCAGGACAGCGGCCGGCCCGCTGCGAGATGCGGTACAACAGCGCCGATGATACAGACGATGTGTTCAAGAATACAAACGATCACTCTTTCTGAGTACTGTTTGTGGTTTCTACTCCAGCCAGGCCAGGAAAACACGGATAATGACTGGATATCTCGGGTTGGATCAAGATTTCGAAGGGCATCTTTGCACATGTATAATTCCTTCGGCCGCTTTGCTCACATTTAAGCTGAAATACCCGTCTCCTTCTCAATCTCATCCTTGCTTGGGCTCCACTTGTTCTGCAACTCCTTGTCGAGGGCCTTCTCGTAGACATCCTTGCCCCACCACTCGCCCCAGCTCGTCAGGAACATGCGCTCAGGGTCCTCGGGGAGGTCGTCTCGCGTGAGGGCAGCGAGAATGCTCCGTGCACCTATGCGAAGGTTAGTCACTGATGCGTGCAAGCGGCCTTGCCAGTACAAAGGCGTCTGGGAGCCGTACCTTCGGGGACGGTCTTGGCATCCGGCATATCCATGGTCAGCTTGAAGCCCGTGGATCGGCCGAGGCCCGTGTTGGGGATCAGGCCGGGCGAAACCGCGACAACGTCACACTGGCCGGCGAGTTGGCGGCGCCACCACTGCGCACCCAGCAGCTGCACAAATTTGCTCTGGCTGTACGTCGCCCTGCTTTCCGCGCCCGAGTGTGCCTTGAGCTCCTTCTCCAACACGCCTGCGGCAAAGTCAGTAATAAGTCTTGAGGCTTGGGCGGAGTCGACTCAGGGCCATACTCGTGTCGGGAACGTTGCGGATAGCTCCGGAGGACACGACCACAATGCGAGCTTTGGAGGAGACGAGCTTTTCTCGCAGGAGGTG
Source organism: Tolypocladium tropicale (assembly GCA_024340005.1). Taxonomy (NCBI): domain Eukaryota; kingdom Fungi; phylum Ascomycota; class Sordariomycetes; order Hypocreales; family Ophiocordycipitaceae; genus Tolypocladium; species Tolypocladium tropicale. The sequence goes on along the minus strand of JALHBU010000160.1, from coordinate 96,827 downwards.
TACCAGGTAGTGTTGAGCTATGATATCGTAAGCAAATTTATCAGGCAGGCAACAATTCCGCGGACGGGGCACTCACAGAAGTGGTTGACGATGACCGTCTCGCACCACTGGGATCCATACAGCCCAGCCGCATCTGTGCTCTTGATCATGCCGGCGTTCATCAGCAGGTAGTCGACCTTGTCTTGGCCCACCTTCTGCAGCACCTCCTGGGCAAAGGTCTTGACGGCCTGGATGTCGGCAAGGTCGAGGGGCAGCACCGTCACGGCATTGGCGGCGCGGTCGAACTGGAGCTTGTCGAAGGCAGCATTGGTCGTCTTGGTGTCCCGCGCGCCGAGGATGACTCTGTAGGGCTGCGAGTGCTCCAGCAGCTGCTTGACCGCCTCGAAGCCCTGGTGGGCTGTCAGCTGCGTGCGCGCGAGATCAATCGGAGGCTCAACATACTAAGCCAGAGGAAACGCCTGTGGCGACAATGGTCTTTGCGAGAGCCGTCATTGTTGATGAGGAAACTTGCTGGAGCTGGTTGTGCTAGAGGTGTGAATGAAGTCACTGAATGCTGCTTACAAGCCTTGTCCGCAGAATAAAACTCGCGGACTCTGCTTTATATGAGTGTTGATCTGAGCTCGGCGGAGATCTGACCTGCGGGGCTGTCGGGCTTAGTTGATGTCACCGATGATCCGTAGTGGTTGCCGCGGTGCCATTCCAGGGATCTTGCCCCATCCCGCATGGGCTCGGCTGCGGCTGCCTGTCACCTCATGGCTGGAATGGAAAGATTCAATTGCGAAGCACGGCACATCGCATTGCTTCATGAATACATCATGGACTCATAGGCCTTTCAATCCGCGAACCAGCACTGCTCAAACCATCCCTACCGAATCAATCGCTGGCCCAGACGATGAGGGCTACCCGGGGTATTGCTGCGGGGTTAGCGGACTTATACGCGGGTCCTGGTCGACGTCCGCTTCATTTAGGGCTGATTACCAACCAAGGTGAACTACTGAGGCACCAAGCGCCCGTACGTCTTCTCTCTTTTTGATATGTAATCAGCCTTGTACTCCGACTTCCTGGCATGGATGGGGTCCAGACTGTCGGTTTGTATGATGCCGGTCGTCGTTCGATTGCCTGAGCTCGATTGGACTACTACGTGAGTGGCTTCATGTACCTGTAGGGTAGGAGTCATTCATGCATTGTATTGATTGCTCGGGTGTAACGGATATGGACCAATCGCAGACTTGTTGGCACGTCAGAAGAAGTCAAGACTAGTCCCAGGATTCGATCATCACAGACGGACAGGGAGCCAGCTCATGTCCTCGGCCAGAGCAAGCTGCGCGGCCCAAACCCTGTCCTCCTCCGTCTCCTCTGCCGAACGCGCCGCCACGACAGTCTTCACCTCGGGCTTTTTAAAGTACACCTCATCCACTTCGCACTGGACGTCCTCGTCGGGCAGGATGCCGTCCACGAGAAATTCTCGGACATGCTTGGCCAGGCACTTGGAGGGCATCGCCAACGAGCAGTGCCCGTAGCCCTTGACCTCGACCAGACGCGACCCTTCAAACGTATCCCGAGCAGCCTTTGCCGACTCCAGGGGGCAGACGGGGTCGTACGTGGTCGAAAGTATCAGCAGCGGGTGCGCAGTCTGGACGCTGCGGCGAGGCACAAAGCTGTGAGTGTTGGGAATGGCCCACTGCTGCCTGGCATAATAGCCTCTCTGCTGCGAAAACGCAAAGGGGTATTTCTCGTACAGCGGCCAGAGTAAATCCGTGATGTTCTGCCTACCCTGGGGCCAGTGCTCGGGTCCCGTGGCCCCGTCGTTGGCCTCGACGACGTCGACGGCTTCACCATACTTGGTCATGTCGGCGTTGCCATAGGCCAGATACGCCTCCGTAGCGTTGCCGTTCATCATGCTGGCGAGCCGCTCGGCGAACTGGTACCAACCAGCCGGTGCGTACATGTGCCGAAACACGGCATTGATCCACATGGTCGCGTAGTCCAGCGTGCCATAGGTCGTCGCGTTGACGTAGGCGACGGCGTGCTCGTGTTTGAGCGTCTCCAGAAAGTCAATCACCTTGCGTGACAGGTTCGCCGGCGAGTCTGCAAGCGATGACAGCGCACATCTGTTGCCGGCCTTGATGCACTCTTCGAAGAAGCCATCAAGGACAAGTTGCGTGTCGACAAAGTCCGACGTCAGCAGCAAATTCTCGTACCATTCGAAGAAATGGGCCACCCCGTCGATGATGACACGTCTCGACCGCTCCGGGAACAGCGTCGCGTACGTCTGGCCTAGCAAGGTGCCGTAGCTGAAACCCCAGAAGGCCATGTCCTCCTGGCCAACGGCGTCGAGGATGCTGTTCATGTCGGCCGCCGTCTGCGGCGTGTTGACGTACTTGCCGTGCTCTCCCATGTTCTCCTGGCAGGCCCGGACGTAATTCGTCGACCAGGCGTAGCGAGAGGGGCTGTCGTTCACGGCGTCGGCGTCGAAGAGCCTCCCCTTTCTCCTGCGTGTTTCCTCATCCGGGTAGCAGCTGGCTGCTGGCCGGCTGCCATTGACGCCGCGCGGATCAAAGGACAGGAGGTGGAAGTTTTCCCCAACCACGGTATTTAATTCAGCGCCTTGTTGGTAGACAAACTGTACGCCGCTGGCGCCAGGTCCGCCTGGGTTGAGGAGGAGATTCTGCGTCGCGTTCTTGCCGCGCAGTCGGACGAGGGGGATGCTGAACGTCTTGTCTCCCGAGTTCTCGGCGTCGAACTGATCCATCGGCACATGGATCTCGCTGCATTCCAAGTCGCGGTCCTTGACCTGGCCGCAGGGCTTCCATTTGATGCTCTCGCCCGGATAGCTGAGGAGGCCGTCGTCATGTGTGCACCAGTGACGATTGGTCGAGGAAACGATGCGCCAGGAAACCCAGCACAGGGCAATGGCGGCAATGGCAAAGTGTGCTACATGTCTCCTTTGCTTCGGACGTCGAGGAGGAATACCTGGCAGGTCCTCGGCGAGTAGGTGCTTTTCATCCATGGTGTTCGTGTTGCGGGTGTGCTTGATTCGAGGTCCTGGCGGCAAAATTTCCTGCAAGGACACTCCTGCCTTAAGCCAGTCTTGCCAGGCAAGCACAGCTCAGGACTTGTTTGTTGAAGATGAAGGATGCAGCGACCTGTGGCCGCGCGTACAACGGCCACCTACATTGTCGGCTTCCTGGGCGGACGACACGGAGTAATCACGGAGCTGGGAGTGGCGTAATTGTACGGCCCGCGTACCCACAGCCGGTGCCAACGGCCAGCCACGCCCCCCGCCCACGACGCAAGTCATTGCCGAAAGAAGCAGCTGTTGGCCAGTGAATCCACCGGTTGGCTCTGCCGCTAGTGAAATGCGGCTTGATCCTGCAGGGTTGTCCCAACTTTAAGCAATGGCCTGAGCTCATCGGGTTCCACGTCCAACGGCCCGCGCCCGCGTCCGGGGAGTCGACTCATTCACAATGATGTAAATATGCGAGTAAGTGGGTGCTTGCTGAATCGTGGCCAGCTCACCAAGTTGCGGACCTGGCAGAAAAGAGCCATACGTTGGGTTTGTGGTTAGATGGCCAATCGGCGTGGTGCCATGGACGTCATGCCCCGAAACGGTACATCCCGACAACGCAACATAAACATGGGACTCAGCAGCATCAATTCGCCCAACGCTGCATATTTAAGGTCACGGCACTCATCCCGAATCCTCCACCATCATTTCTCAAATGCTGAATTTCGTGTTCTCATTTACTTCATTTTTGATGCCATGCCAGCTACGCCTTGTTGTCAAAGACCTTGCCGTCAACGTAATTCACCAGCTCCTTCACCGGCTCGAGGTGCTCCCTCCCGGCGCCAAAGTCCATCCCCTTCCTCATCACTCGCCGGTAGTTCTGCCCCGGGCTGACCTTGCCAAGGACGTACCCCTTGCGCGTCTCTACCCGCGAGGGCACCGGGATGCTGCGCCCGACAATCGCCTCCATGCCCTGCCACGCGAACGTGATGGCTTCCTTGGCGTCCGCCGGGATCCCCGCCTCGTCCAGCATGACGATGCGCGTGTCCGGGAAGGCTGCCTGCAGGTACGCCGTGATGTTGGGGTTCTTGGCGCCGCCGCCGCACATGTAGATCTCGGCCAGGGGGCCGTACTGCGTCGGCATGTAGCGCTTGTAGTGGTTGACGATGGCCTGCGCCGTGATGCGGGTGATGGTGGCCACGACGTCGTTTGGCGAGAGGCCCTTCTCGGTGCCCCGGGCGATGAGGTCGTGGGCGATGGTGTCGCGGAAGACCTCGCGGCCCGTCGTCTTTGGCGGATCCAGGGCAAAGTAGGGGTGGGTGCCCAGGAACTCGTCCACCATGTCCTGGTCCACCCTGCCCGCCTTGCCCATGACGCCGTCCCGATCAAACTCCTGCTCGCCGTTGGTGAAGTGCCGGACGGCGGCGTCGATGAAGACGTTGCCGGGGCCGGTGTCGAAGTCGAAGAACTCCTGGTTCAGGGAGCCGTCCACGTCCGGGGGGATGAAGCAGACGTTGGCGATGCCGCCGATGTTCTGGCAGGCGCGGAACTTGGTCGGGTGGTGCAGGACCAGCGAGTCGAAGAAGGCGATCAGGGGCGCGCCCTGGCGGCCGGCGGCCTGGTCCGAGACGCGGAAGTCGGTGACGGTGGTGATGCCGGTGCGCGAGGCGATGAAGCAGCCCTCGGCCATGGTCAGCGCCGACTTGACCTGGGCGCCCTCGGGCATGCTCAGCAGCCAGATGGTCTGCCCGTGCGAACCGATGGCGTCGATGGCCGACAGCGGCACGCCGTGCTTGTCCGAGAAGGCCTTGACGGCGTCGGCAAAGGTCTCGCCGAGCAGCACGTTGACCTCGGACAGCTCCTCGGGGGTCGTGGTGTTGTGCAGGATCATGTTCATGACGCGCTTCTTGATGGTCTGCTCCAGGGGCAGCTCGTCGTACTTGAGCAGCTCAAAGTGCATGGGCGCGTCCGGCGAGGCCTGCCGGAAGCGACACAGGGCGCAGTCGATGCCATCCATGGAGGTGCCGGAGTTCAACCCCAGCACCGTCATGTCCAGCGACGTCGTCGATTCCATCCCGCGCTGCTGGCCGTTGACAGAGCCCATTGTGCCGGTTTCCTTGCGCAAAAATGCGTTCCGTGGTTTTGATTGACAGCGGTATGATGGCTCGACAGGCGACGTCGTATCCGAAGTGGGGAGCGACGGGGCGAAGGGACCAGAAGGTGGATGCTTTTCCTTGTGCTGCACATGCACCGGCGCGAAGTCGAAATTTGCTACTTGGACGACACCCAACACGAGCTCGGAGGGACTGGCTGGCTTTTGAACGATTCAAGCCCGGCAATTGCTCTCGTTTCCATTTGTCATGTTGCCAACTGGCAGTCTCGGCGGCATCTGAAGCGGTCGCCACGACGGTTGAGCAGCAAAGCCTAAGCGCTTGATCGCCTAAACGCTTAAGCGAAAGCTGCCGTCAAGACGCCCGGTGTAGGTTGGAACGTGGAATGCTTAAAAGTCCAGCGCCGCCCAGCCCAGCGCCCCAATGCCGATAGATTGCTTTCCATTCAACGTCAATGCTCGGCCTGCACACCCTCATTCGGGTCAGCCTTGCATTCACGCAGCACGCTTTATTAGACATTTAAACGTTTACACGCGGCCCGCGAATGTCTGCTGCCCAGCTCCCCCCTCGGTTGACCCCGTCGTCCCGTGACCGGCCGCCTGTGAGTCCGGGGCCGTCTCTGGGGCCGTCCTCGGACCAGACAGCTCGCACCATCCATCACCAGAGTCCAGATGTCGCTTGCAAGGGTCCACCAACCTTGCCATCCCCACCACCGATGTTCTGACCTGCCCGGAGTCGACCAGTCATCTCCCGGGAAAACAGAAATTGTGGCTTCGACGTTGCACTGCTGCCGTGTTTTCGTGCAAGGGTGAGACTATTGCCGTCGATGCGCACATATATATGTGCCGCCGCCTCTCATCCCGCATCTCATAGACTCGATGAACAGAGTTTTCCCTCATTCAACGCGAATGAGCCTGAGCCACGGCTGAAATTCGCCCCTCGATTTCTTCTCACGCAGAGCACCAATGGCTGGGCCGCACATCTGGAAGCATGTGCCTGGCAAGGCTTTGTTGTTCCTCATCAACACCGTCGCCGCCACGGCGCTCATCTTTGAGGGTGGGTACTCGATGAGTTCGCGCAAGCGCATGTCTGCAGCGGTGTACTGACGAGTCGCGCAGGCTACAATCAAGGCGTGTATGGAACTGTGAGCGGGACGCCGGGCTTCATCGCCATGGCCGGCATTGGCCACGGCGATGTCGTCACGGACTCGACCAAGCAGGGCGGCCTCGCTGCCGCCTACTACTTTGGTGCCATGTGGGCATGCTTCGTCGGCGGTGAGTCTTATCTAGAGAAACAGCACGGACGTTTTGCAATTGCTGATCGCGACGGATCTGGCAGGCTGGGTTGGTGACAAGATTGGCCGCAAGCGCGGCGTGCTCATCGGCACCTTGTTTGGCATACTCGGAGCCGCTCTCCAGGCCGCCAGCCAAAACTCCAACATGTTCATCTGCGCCCGCATCATCGCCGGAATTGGCATCGGCTTCATGAACGCCATCATCCTGCCCTGGGTCAGCGAGCTGTCCCAGTCGCACGACCGCGGCTCGAGCTTCTCGCTCGTCTTCGTGGCCAACTTCCTCGGCATCGTCATCTCCTACTGGATCAACTTTGGCATCCGCAACACGCCCCTAGAGTTCCGCTGGAGGTTTCCCCTCGGCTGGATGGTCATCCCTCTGCTGATTGTGGATCTGGCGGTGCCCTTCCTGCCAGAATCGCCTCGGTAAGTCTTTCGCAGCATCAGTTGAGGCGTTCGCATGTGGGGCGTAAGCGCTGACCAGGGGGTCACACAGCTGGCTCATCGCCAACAACAAGCGAGACGAGGCCATTGCCATCCTCTGCAAGCTCCGTGGTGATCTCTCGCCGAATGACCCCAAGATCCTGGTCGAGGTCGAGCAGCTCGACGCCGTTGTCGAGGCCACGCACCACAAGCGCAACAACCTGAAAAATGTAACTCTTGGCGGCCGGTATTCGGGCAATCTCCACCTCGGCAGACGCGCCGTCATGGGTTTTGCCCTGCAATGGATTCAGCAGTGGAGCGGCATTCTCGCCGTCGTCGGATGGGCGGGCAAGCTGTTCGAGCTCGCCGGCTTCGACGCCTACAAGTCGCTGTGGCTGTCCGGGCTGGTCAACACCATTGGCATCCCCGGTACGGCTGCGGCCGCGCTCGTGATTGACCGCATGGGCCGAGTCAGGTCACTCCTCACGTCCTTTGTCATCCAGGCCATCTGCTTGTTCCTGGTGGCCGCGCTCATCAAGACCAGCCAAGACGCGGCCGTTTCCGACCCCGACAAGTCGGTCCAGCTGGGCACCGCCGCGGCCTCGTTTGTCTTCATCTACATGTGGTAAGTGGCCAGCACTCATCCCGGCGAGCGCGCGCTCTCGGTTGAACTAACACGCGACGCCAGGTTCTTCACAATGTTCAACATCATTCCCGTCTGGATTTACGGAACCGAGATCTGGCCCCAGGAGATTCGGGCAAAGGGCTACAGCTTCACCATCTTCGGATGGGCGACGGGCTGCGGCATGACCCAGTTCCTGATCCCCATCATGCTGGACAAGCTCGGCTACGGAACCTACCTCTTCTTTGGCGCCATCAACGTGGTCGTGCTGCCCATCATCTGGCTGATTTACCCAGAAGTGGCCAACAAATCGCTGGAAGAGGTGTCGCTCCTGTTCACGAGCGATAGTCTCCTGGTCAGTAAGAACATGAAGGAGTATCACCGTCGCATCGATGAAGCGGGCGGCAACGTCGCCGTAGCCGCCAGGCGCCTGCTCGATGAAGTCGACGGGTTGACATCCGGTACCAACACGCCTGACAATGATGGGGAGAAGCGCGGGACAGAGGCGCAAGCGGCTAGTCAATAAACGCAGGGGGCGCAAGCCTGGGAGACAAATGTAACTGTATTAGCCTTTCGTGCTGACAATCCGTAAATTCCGTCAGCTTTGCCGTCTATCCATTACTCCAAGACTGCCCAAAGTCAAAATTCCAAGAAAGATCCCCCAGTAATTCAGCAGGGACCTGGAACGACCACCCTTCAGTCATCTCAGGGCCCATCTGTTGGTATGAGCCGGCACCCACGCCGCGGTTGCCAGCAGCAACCGTCGGGGGCGGCACCACCACCTCTCTGCTGTCCGGGAGCTGCGGCGGCGGCGCCAGCTGTCGCTGTGTGGCCATGTACTCGTCAATGCGTGCCACCTGCGACCGGAGTTTCACACTCGCGCCCGACGAGTGGTGGATCGTCTCCAGAGACTCGAGCAGCTGTGCGAGGGACAGCATGATGGACCGCACCTGGCCGTAGTCTGCCTCGCTCAGAGGCTCCTCAAACACGGAGCCAAGAAAGGCGCCGATGCCTCCCAGGTGGTACAGCATCGGCGTGCTGATGGCGATCAGATACGTCACCGGCACCGAGATGAAGGCATCGACGACTTCTCGCACGATCTGGCACCGCTCGTCAATGCTGGCACCGCCGGCGGCAAAGAGCACCATGCGTAGGAGTTGCAAGCTCCCCGTGATGTTGGCAGCTTGAAACCCGAATCTGTCCTTCTTGACGTTGTACGTCACTTGCGGCGTCTCCTTGAAGCAGGCCGGGAGATTGAGGTACATTTGCAGGACGCTGTTCCGCACGGACGCCTCGGTGACACTGGTAAACTTGTCCTCGAATATCTCATGCAGAAAGGACTGGCGGCGAGAGCGGTTGCTGTGGTATCGAAACCGCGTCAGGGCGTGCTCCATCACCCGATAGAGGTCGGTGATGAAGTTCCATCCGGACAGCCAGCAGTCGGACCGCACCGTGAGAGGCGCGCGTCGGGTCGACGTTGAGCTGACTGACGCGGGGCTGTTGTCTGTCTGGGAGGCATTGCCATCCTCAATGAACTCATCATCGAGCTCCATGGGATACGCCACATTCGACAGCTGCTCGCGAGACCGGATGATGCCTCCCCAGACGACAGATGTGTAGATGTCCAGCGTATAAATGGACCAAAACTGCGGAGACGTGTTAGCCCTGTAGGTGTCGGCTCGTCCGGTGTTTCAGTGCACTCACCAATCTCCTCCTCTCTTCCTTTTCGATGACGCCAATCCCTGCGGGCCAATTCGACTCGTCATGCAGGGCATCCATGGCTACAAGGGTATGATATGTGCCAAGATGCTGGTGCATGTCACGCGTTTTACTGTTCTGGATGGCCGCAATGGCCAGGATAGCATGAGCGCGAAGCACGTCCAAGCTCGAGTCAGAGCTGATATCGATCAGCTGCCTCTTGGCTTCGCAGTAGAATACATCAGGCTGCGGATCCCGCAGCGCGTCGAGGTCCCAGCGCGGGTTCGTCACGGCGCCGTCCCGGATGCGGCTGCTGACGAGGGCACAGACGGCCATGGTGGTCGCAAAGAGCGTCCGGTTGGTCAAGTAGTCGGCCCGGGAGATGCGCCGGGTGAAGGAGGGCTGGTGGAAGAAGGGGAAGATGGGGTAGACGATCTCAAAGTAGAGCTCGACCAGGTCCACGATGGTGGCTTGGCTGGCGATGACGGGTGGTTGCCAGGCATCGTGGAGCGTCTTGGCCGGGTTGGGGCCCCGATACGGGACCGACATCTGCCGCGAAGACGTCGTCACGGCGTCCGAGCCCGGTGTCGAGTGGCGCAATAGGACCGCTCCCGGCTCGGCCTTGATCGTCGACGGCGCCCCGGGAGTTGCAGTCCGGCTCCCTGGACGGGGCTGGACGCCACGGCGGCGAGGCTTCCGGTGGTACGTGCAGGGCTGGTCAAAGTCCTTGCAGTTGTGACAGGTGGCACCATCGCCGCTGGGCCGGCAGCGGATGCTGCGCTGGTGGCAGTAGTCGCAGGCCTGGGTGACGCGCCGCTGCTTGGGTTTGACGGTGCCCGTGCTGGCGCTGGTGCTCGTCGTGCTGGTGTCTGTGCTGCTGACGCTGGTGTTGACGCTGGTGTTGACGCTGGTGCCCACGCCCACGCCCGCCTGGACGCCGCCCTCAGCGCCGCCCCGGGCACCGGCTGCTCCTGCGTTGGCGTCCATGCTTCATCCAGGTCGCTCAGTGCCGTTTAAGCGACTCATGGAGGAGTGGACTGTCATGCTTCGCGGGCCCGGACGTGGTTTTGCCAGTTGGCTCGTGACCGGCCTGGGATGCGGAGGAGGCTGCTGGTTGGCCAATTCCGACGGTGCAGATAGGATTCGAACCCTGGCCCGGTCGTGGCTGCTAATTCCCCGGCACTGTGTCGGGAGACTGGGCCATCGGGTGCGGCACAGTGCATCGAACCACACCGCCGCACCCGTCTCAGATCTCGGCCTGGGATGGACCATGTCTTCAAACCCGCTCTCGGAGAATTGTGCCACCTTAAAACTCAAAGCCTCCACACAGGACATCGCCAGTTCACCCAGGAGCGCGCTCACCACCGCCATCACGGCGGCTGGCGTCATTCAAAGTCATGAGTTCATTCTCCGCGCTCAGGCTTTCGCCGCGGTGCTAACCCTTTGTGGGCGTGAATACTACCTACGATGCGACGTTGACGGGCACCCGTATCTCGTCCACCAGCATCCTGCCGCCAATCAGTGGGTGCCCTGGCTCCGCTCAATCTCAAACAGCTGGGGTACGAGCTCGCCCAGGCAGTCTTCAAGTCCCCTCCACCGTATTCCCAGCACGCGCTCCGTCTCGCTGGCGTCGACTCCAAAGTGCGTGTGGCTCTCGCGCCGGCCCGGCTGGCCGACGGGAATACGATCCGCGTACTTGCTGGTGACGGTGCAGCTCACGTCGGCCAGCTCCTGGTTGCAGTACACCCCTTTGGACAGCATGTAGCGCCCGCCTCCGGCTTCCGGCACCTGCAGCGCCCGGACATGGGCATCGGCAACGTCCCGCACGTCGACCCAGACCGGGCCTTTGGTCGGTGGCACGGCGCTGCTCCGGCCCGCCGAGACGACGGACCAGACCATGTAGTTGCTTGTGTTGAGGTCGTCGACCGTCTCGGGTTTGGCTTCCGGGAGGAACGGCCCGAAGACCATGCTCGGACACAGGCTGACGAGGTCGAATCCCAGCTTCCGCTCCTCCATGAAGCTCCATGCCGCCTTCTCCGCCGCCGTCTTGCTGGCCCGGTACGCCGTCGGGGCGTTGGAGGCGTCCACGCCGTCTTGGTACGTCAGGGGGCTCCAGTCCCTTGCCGTGTACGTCTTGCCCGGACACGGCCCGGCCGCGGCGTCGTAGATGCACGCGAAGCTGTTGGTGTGGACGACCCTCTTAACGGATTTCATCTCCGCCGCGGCCTCCAGGATTGCCGTGGACCCTCGCACGGCGGGTATCATCAGGTCTCGCTCAAAGTTGGAGGCATTGTAGTGGAAGGGGGCGGCGATGTGGAGGATGGCGCTCGGGGCTGTTGGCCGCAGGGCGGCGAGGAAGCACCTGGGGGATGTGATGTCCTCGACGACGACGAGGTCCAGGTTGGGGTGGGACGAATGCGTCTTCTCGACCAGGGCGGCCTTGCTGGCACTCCTGACGGTGCCGACGACGCGGTAGCCGTGTTGGAGAAGCGCCGCGACGCAGTGCTGGGCGATGAAGCCGTTGGCGCCGGTCACGACGACTGTAGCCGGCGGTTCAATCGACGACGCAGCCTTGGACGGCATGTTGGGTGGTGAAGCGACTTAGACGGCGAGGTGATGCTGTGCCCAGTCTACACCTCTCGTCCTTGTATATACTCGTGAGAAAGGACTGAGAGCGCACATGGAAGCGCGGGCGGCGTCGCATGGAACGAGTCCGCGCAGCCGACTCCTCAACCCCCATCCGACAGCGGGTACTGCGAGAGACCTGCGGAACTGCACGCGACGTATTCCCGCCGCGAATCCGCCAACTAGCGGCTCTGCGGCGTCCGTGTACGCGCTACGTAATTGCCTACCTAGGTATCAAAGCCGCCGGAGGCAAAGACCTAGACCGGAGCCGTTTGGACGGTGCCAGGTGGTGGAATGGGCCTCTGCTCGGGAGTTCCGCACTGCAGCCGTCGCAAAAGGGGCTGAGCTTCCCCCCAAGCAATCGCCTTTTTTTCTTGAAAGGGTCTGCCATCAGTGGGGGTCCACTGATGAGCCGCATACCCGTTGGCGTGTCAAAGCGGGCAGCTGGATCAACAGCAGCGTGTATGGCCCTGGGCGGCGGGTCCGTCCCACGGCCAGCTCAGACAGCGGCGCACACCAGGTCCCAGCACCGCGTTCAGGGCCGATGCGTTGCGACGCTACAGGCAGCTTCGTGCTGCCGGTTTTCGAAGTGCGTCGGATCGAGCGCTGCGGCCATGATGTGGCCTTGGATTTGCCTCGTTCTCATTAACTGTTGCTCCCACTGCTGAGATGTGCCATTCTACTCCGTACACTCTCGCAAATCTTGACTCCCCACATACGGACCAGTCTAGCCAGTGTCGCTTGGCCAGCCGTGGGCTTTTGGTTCTAGCAGGAATCCTTTCGGCTCGCAAATCATCGTGATGAGCCTATAAATCGTATTCGGAAGCTGATGGGCGTCGCAGCGTAGAACATTAAGCTGGGCGGAAGCGACGCTGCCAATCGCCGTGCCGGACGCGGTTGCTGGCTGTCACTTTGATATCACGTCTTCTGCCATGCGGGACGCGATTTGGGCTTTGCGGCGGTAGCCCAGTCCCGGATCCGCGGCGGTGGCACAAGCGACGTCAACGCCGTAAACCGGGGATCGGGGTTCGCCTAGCAGGCTTCGGACCAGGCGGGGAAGGCGGGCATTCCAGACTCCGTGCGGAGTACTGTTGTCCGCCGCGCAACGAGTCGCAGAGCAGCACGTACGTGCATGTGGCCGCCGGATCTGATATCGGCGTCCGGGCATCCTCGTCTTGGCACATTACTGCATGCATCCCACATGCCCATGCAGACGCCGTCCCCATGATTGACGTGAGATGCTGCCCGTTGCCGTTGCGGGCCACCCGCTGCCAACTTACGCGACGAACACTTGCGTCGGATGTGCCCACGGTCCCGGCCGAGATCCGCGGGAAGCATGAAGGTGACTAGCACGCGGATCGTCGAGCGCGGATCCGCGACGGGCTCGACGCCGGGCCATTGACGCGCTGCCAACCATGCTGCTGGAGCCCGCCCGGAGCGACGGCTCGATGGCAGCGCCTGAAAAAATATAGTGCCGTTGGGTCGATTTGCGGCGCCGTCGCAAATCGTGCTTCGTAGATAGATGGCTGCTCGTAGATGACTCGCGACAGTGGAGGTGAGACCCAAGCGATATGCGGGGAAACGACGGCGCGCGCGGGAGGCGAAGATCATCAACATCGGGCGGCGCTGGGCTGGCATTCGGTTAAGCCATCTGCCCGTGGCGACGTCGGCAATGACTTCATCCGGGTTAATGCTGTCTTGATGATGTGTCGATGCTGTTGAATGTTGCAGTGCACAATGGCGGGCTGCCTCTTGGCCACCTACGTGTAGAGCCTTCCATTGCAGGCAGCACCCGTGAACCCTGATGGCTACTACCACTCGTCACTCCTACGGACTTGCCTCCCCCTCACTGTCGGCGGCTTCTGTGATGGTCCCGAGATCCCGGGACTGCTACG
>JALHBU010000160.1:0-82838 GCA_024340005.1 Tolypocladium tropicale | reverse complement strand
CACACACACACACACACACACACACACACACACACGCAGCAGGCCGCATCCCAGACAGCCAGCCAGAGTACGGACTAACGTTGGACGTCTCTCGATATATCGCGGGAAACAGACTACCGGCTACTCGTACGCGACGCCTGCATCGTCGACACCCACGCCGTCGCCTCAGTACACGTAACGAAACAGCGGATTCGTCCGGTCCGTCTCCTCCCCCTCGGCCACCGTCGCACGCACCTCCGCCGCATCGACATCCTCCAGCCCTTCGCGCCGCCGCGCGTTTCGCCATCCGTACAGCAGCCGCAGCAGCGCCGTCACCACCATGGAGCCGCCGCAGACGCCAAAGACGGTGATCTTGGCGGGCAGGTACCCCGGCGCGGCCTCCTGGCGGAACGTCTGCGGGCCGATGATGTTGGCGACGCCGAAGCAGACGGCCACGGCCGCGTTGGTGGCCACCTTCTTGGTGTAGCCCTGCGTGTTGGCGCCCACGAGGGCGTAGACAAGCGCCAGCGGTGCCACGTCGAAGTTGATGAGGTAGATGCCCGCCAGCGCGCCCGCCTGCGAGCGGTCGTAGAAGGACATGAGGCCCGCGCCCACCATGGTCGGCACCAGCAGCAGCCAGATAGCCAGCCAGCGCGGGAAGTCGTACAGGATGGCAAAGGTGCCCAGCAGTGTCGCCAGGATGGACACGGCGCCCGACGGCATGTTGAGCAGCGCCGCCGTCTCGGGCGTGTACCCGAAGTCGCGGATCAGCGTCGCCGAGAAGGTGGTGATGATGCCCGACGGGATGACGATGAGGATCGTGTTGAGGCACAGCAGCCACACCTGCAAGTCCGTCGCGGCCTCGACGAGCCCCCACGCTCGGAACACCTTCTTTCCGTTGCCGGTCTGGTCCCGCATGAGCCTCTCCTCGAGGAGCGCCATGTCGCTCTCGCTGAGGAACTTGGCGCCGCGGATCCCGTGCGGCATGCAGAGCAGCACCGCCAGCGCGACGAGCAGGTTGAAGGCGCCGACGGCGAGGAACATGATGCGCCAGCCCGCCAACGACGACGACGGCGCATGCGCCTTGGTCGGCACCGGGCCGTGCTGAGCGGCCCACGAGATGAGCCCGCCGATGATCTGGCCCGCGCCCAACCCGCAGTACCAAACACCCGTGCGGGGCGTGGCCTGTCGGCGCGTGTACCACTGCGACGTGGTCATGATGAGGGCGGGCGTGATGACGGCCTCGAAGACGCCCAGCAGCGTACGCACGGCCGTCGCGCCGGCAAACGTCTGCGTCGCCGCCATGCAGCAGACGGTGACGCCCCACAGGAAGACGTTGACGCCGAGCACCGTGCTCACGGTGAAGCGCTGGATGAGGGCGCCCTGCGGGAACTCGGCGACGGCGTAGCCGATGAAGAAGGCCGTCGCCATCCACGAAAAGTCGTTACCCTGGAAGCCCAGGCTCGTCGACATGCCCATGATGTTGGCGTAGTTGACAATCACCTTGTCCAGGAACTGCAGGAAGTAGCACAGGAACATGAGCGGCATGATGGTCCGGTCGACCCGGCGCGTGATGCGCCGCAGCCTGGCCGCCTCGTCGGCGTCGGCGCCGGCGCCGGTCGGCGGTTCTCCGGGCGGCCGGCTCTTTTCCATTGTCGCGGCCGGGGGAGCGGTGCGTGCCTCACATCGACGCCAGAGCTTTGACTCGGTAGACCCTGGTTCAGCAGTGAAGTTGAGATATGACTGAAGTCGGCGACGAACGAGCCGAGGGGGCTACGGAGAGACCCCAGTCAGTCAATGCTTCAGGCTGGCAAACGCCGCCTTGTGCCTCTGAGCCAGCCCGCCAGCCACCGACCCGACTCGTAAAACTCTGTTCGAGCGCCGGCGATGCATCGAACGCGCCGTGACCCATGCGCCGACGGGAGCGGGCTGATAAAATATCGTCCCTCGTCTGCTCCCCGGGCGCGGTGATTCTCAGACAGACTGGGAGGGGTGATTGGCTTCGCGGCGGATATGCGGTCCATCTGGAATCGCGAAAAACGGGCAGCGGGAGGCATGCCAGCCCGGACGAGCGAGGCTGACGAACAGCCACCACCTGCGGCGGCGCCGCCGCCGCCATCAGTCGATATTGAGTTAGCAGTAGGCCAGGCCGTCAGCGTAGCGTCATAAAACCGCACAGCCCACGCCCGCTGGAATGAAACACTGGGTGGGCGGTAAACGCATCGCCCAGGGAAGCCAAAATGTTCGACTGCGAGTGCAAGGGACGCAAGGGGCGGCAACTCCGCGCATCGACGAGTCCCAAAGTCAGTCCAGCTCAGACTTTCGCAAGTGATGAGCTCCCGGCGTCATCGACGCTCCACATCGGCAACGGCCAGTGGCGCCGCGGAGGAAACAGCCCGGCAGTAATGATGGATCCGCGCAGGGCCGGCCCGGTCTACGTCCGTGGTGCCGCCCGCCATGCCATGCTAAGGTAGCCGTCCCGTCGCGCCCATGCGTCCCCTGGTGCGCCTTCACGATCCGTCGGATAGGAAGCACGCTACGCGCCCTTGGGCAAAGACAGAATTCCTTCTTGTGATGACGCTCTATCGTGGAGTAGAAGCCTGAGGGCCCTCCGGGCTCGGAGCATACGCCGGATCCCTCAACCCCTTGTCCTAGATGTCGCCGGTGACGATGTCGCCGTCGCACCCCCGGGACTTGACAACCGCGGCCTTAGTGCCCGCGGACCAAGCCGCCCGATCTACCCGCGGCGACCCTGACTACCTATTGCCCCTGCGTGTCGCAACTCGATACCTGGACAGCTATCTGCTCTTCCTCATGAGTTTCTCCAGGAGCTTAAGTAGTCTGGGGAAGCTTCTTGGCCAACATGGCCGCGCAGCCTCCCGATCTAATCAAGACCACTCAACATCGAATGAGCGCGACAATATTATCGCCGGGTCTGGTCTTGGGTGAAAAAGCATCCTTTATTTTTTGGCCGTATCAACTCTCTGCTATATCCGCGCGCCACAGACCAGAACAAAATCCCAGGTTGAAAGAGGCAAAAAAGCACTCACGCTCACTCGCTTCATCACAGAAAATAAACAAAAACCACAGGATCGATCGTGTGATAGCCAAGACCAACAACACTCCTCGCCGCAGCCACGCCAGGTAGCGCCGAACCCTTGCTGCATCACCTCTTGGGTGACCACAGGGAATGCCTCGCCGTGGACTACAACAACTTCCATCGCATCGACCTTCATCGACATCTTAAGCACGTGGCCACGATGGACGGAGGAGCTGGTATTCCGGCCGTCCTCAAAGTCTGGATAAGGCCGTCTCCCAGGAGCCCGTCCGGGGTAAAGTTGCCTTCGAAAACAACATCGGGGCCACGCAAGACGTTGCCGTCTGTGCTGCTGGCATCCGGAGCCAATGCATGAGCAGCTCGGCATCACTTCGTATATGTCCGTCTCGCTGCCGCCACTGCATCATTAACGCCGACAAACTGCGTGAGCTCGGACTCGACAGGGTTTGCCAAAGCAGCGCCATCGAGTTCCGGGCCGGCATGAGCATCAACGACTCGTCATGAGTGCCTGCTCCAGCAGCGACGTGGTGAGCTCCTACTGCACTCACGTGGCGGAACTGGTGCAGAAGTCGTTCAGCAGCACCATCAACTGCCGCTCTCCCGAGTCGAGAGTCGCTATCCGGTCCAAAACGCGCCGATAGCAGCCGGTTCGCTCGTCGTGACGCCGGGGAAGCTGTGGGCACAAAGACCCTCACTGACTTGTCGTTTCGCTGCTCAAAACACGACGAGGCCGTTCATCTCATAGTACCGGATGCGAGCCCAGTTCACAATGGCACCTGTCCCTTCGGCCTGGTCTCTCCTCGACCAGACCCTCTCGACCAGATCCCGGGCGTTGTAGATGTAGCCAAACCCGCACGTTCGCTCCATCACCAACAGCCTGTCTTGGATAATTACTCGGTGCTCCAGCTTCCAGCAGGAGCCTCCAGCCATAACCAGGGGGAACAGGAGGCAGGATTCGAGCGGGCTGCCGTATCGTATCTTCTGCACGCAGTCCAGGATTCCGTCGACGTATTGACCGACCTTGGGATCCGTCAGCTCATAGCCCTCGACGATCTGGTGCAGCCGCAAACGGATGGCATTCTCAAAGGCCATGGCTGCGTGCAAGACGTCGTCGTTGGCCGGCGCGAGGGTCCACACAGCACGCGACATGCCGCCGTACTCATAGGACCAGCTGTTGATGCGCTCCTCAATCTCTCTTGCATGTTCGCGGAAGGCCGCCTCGGAGGCCCGGTCCACGCGCGTGCTCCTCAGCTCGGCGAGGGTGTTGACGCGGTCGACCAGATGGAATAGCTCCTTGGGGATGCCGTAGACTGCCGAGTCTTCTTCGTCTGGCGAGGCGGTCATGTGGTCCAAGGCGGCGGCTTCGGCTTCCTCTTCCCCGATCAGGGGTGGCCGGCACGTCGACGTCGTGGCGGCGGAGTCAAGGAACCTCGCTAGGCGTAGAAGAAATTTGTAGTGCCCAGTCATCATATCTCCTTGCTGCTTCCGCAGCGTCAGCAAAAGCCGCTTTGCGCCCTTCAGGTGCAGCTTCCAGCCCTCGCTGGTGCCATCGAAGAGCTCCGTCATGCACAGCAGCAGGCTGCTAACGAGAGCGATATCGGCACTCGTGTTGTCCACGTGTGGGAGCAGCCTGGCCAGCGCCTGCGTGGCCTTGCTCTTGTGCAACAAGCCGCGGTCACCCATGGCCGGCTGCAGCTTGCGCCAGTGGTTGGCTGATAGAGCGAGGATACAGTGCAGGACGAGGTCGTTGCCTTGAGCCATGGGGAGTAGGTAGTTGTTGTATGGGTTAGCGGAAGAGGATCGCCTAGAGAGTATGGAGGAGACGATTGTCGAGTAGTGGTTGAGCAGCGCCTTATCCTGTGGCGCATTGAGCTGGGGGAGCAATTGCGGGACGTAGATGGACAGCGATGTCATCGGCGTCGACTCAAACGACGCGGCTGGGCTGCCGTTGCTGATAGGGGTGATGGCCTCGATCCACGACGAGGGAGATGCGGTCATGTCCCACGAGAGCTGGTCTGGGCTCATATCGAGAGGCAACCCGCCGTCCACGGCTGCCGCGACGGTCGTGCTGGGCATGGTTATGGCCGTGCTAGACATAGTCATTGTCGTCGCCATGGGCAGGTTGGGTGTCTGATCCGATGCATGGCCGTAGCTGCCGACGTGACTGGCGCCGCCGGCGTGGCCCGTCTGGCTCGAACGACTACTGCTGTCGTCGCTCCCCTGGCGGCCGCTCAACGGCGTCGAGGCCGGGCTGGGGCTGCTGCGGATGGCAACCTCCATCGAGGAGGCGTCGCTGGACCTCTCCCCGGCCAGGTTGTTCGCGTCGGCGACGGCGGCCACACTCGCGGCAACCTTGCTCCGGCCATGCCTCTCGGGCGGCCAGGCGCAGTCGAGGCATAAGCGTCGACAGTCGCCGCAGCGCGGCTTCGTTTCGTCGCACTTCTTCTTGCGGCGCTTGCACATGAGGCACCCCGTCTGGACGCGACGGATGCGCGCCTTGGGCACGTCGCCATTCTGGGTGTCGGAGCTCACGGGTTCGCCCGTCGAGTTCCGGGGCCGGCACGGGAGGCTCAGGCGGACGCACCTGGCGCACGGCAGACTGCCATCGCAGGCCTGCTTGATCTGCGCGCAGCGATGGCAGACGGGACGGCTGTCGGAGCCCATTGGTCCTCGCTTCTGATGCTATGCCGAGCCGCTCCTCTGCTGCGCCGCTCAGCTGCGACGCTTCGTCTGCTGTGATCGTCTGGGCCTCGACTGCTTCGCCGCGTAGCGTCGCTGTCGTCGTCGGGAGCAGCGTGTGCTGCTGGGTGGTGTGCGCGCTGTGCTGGCTCGCCGTCACCGCTGGGCCGGCTTCGCGAAGTGCCTCATGCGTCGGCGGCCGGACTGCTGCTTGATGCTGCGGGCGGCGGGCGCATCGGCAAATGGCTGCGCGCACTCGGGTTTGCCGGCGTTGACGGGCGCGGCGCTCTGTTGGCGGGCGAAGGATCGAGCGAGTCGATGCTGGGCGGCCCTGTCATGCCAGGCCTGGGGAAGTCTGGGCGGTGCTGGGGGGGACGGGAGGATGGAGGTGGATGGAGGTTTTGTGCAGTGGTTTCGGCTCCCTCCCCCCAAGGCAGGGACTTCGGGGCAGGTGAGGTGGCTGCAGTGGGAGCTGGAGCGGAGGTGGAATCTCTGCCCCGGGCGCAGGGAGGAGCGAGATGCCGGTAGCGGCAGCGGCGGCGGTAGGTAGCTGTAGCGGTGCGTGGTGGCTGGCGGTGGCGCTGGACCAGGCCGCTTGGGGTTGGACGAGCTGGCGCCCCGCGGGGAGCCTTTTGCACGGGCGCTGGGACACGACGGCATCAGGGGACCAGGGGGCGGGACCAGTTGCGACCATGTCTCTGCGTCGCCTCGCCCCGGGCTCGCGGCGACGATGGACCGTTGGCCCGATGGGCATGCGGAGCCGGAAGCCGCGGCAGCGCAGTACTCGTACTTCGTACCGACCCATTGCTAAAAGGCATCAGGGTCTGCTCAACGGCTGCGTCGACACACAGATGAGGGAGGGCGCGCAGGACCGCATGGCGTGCGGCAGTACGGGTAGTGACTCCACCAGTGGGAACCTTGGAAGGCTTATCGAACGACCACGATCAGCGACCTCGCACCGGACGAGATCTTCAGCGTTACATGCCCTCCGCGCGCTGGCTGAAGTGCGCCGTCGAATTCGTCGCGTCCAACCACCATCTAGGTCAGAATCGAAGCAAGGCGACCTCGCTCGCTGGTGTGCTGCGCCCGTCTATCGAGTATCCGTACTCCGTACTCCGTACGAGTACCTAGGGTGCTAGGGAGTGCTGCCGCTCCCCGTGGCGCCAAGAGGCCCCGGAATGGCCGGTGGCGCCAGTCGACCGACTAGCCAACACCTTACCTGCCTCGAGGTGCGCTAAGAATACCCGTAAAAGCCAGCTGCTAATTAATATCCGCAGCTACGAGCGCCCTCCCGAGTGCGAAGCACGACTACAGCTATTACCCGGCGCTCCACCACCAGATGCTGCACGGCCCAAGAAGGTCGCTGCATGGCAGAGACAGCGCCGGCCCTTTGGTTGGCCGCCTTGGCGGGTCGACCGGGGGGGCGACGGCCGCAAGGCCCCCAATGCGAACTAATCAGTTGCCCGTCTCTGGCGAGGCGCAACAGTGCCGGGCCGGAGTCCCTTTGTACGAACACTCGGCCGCCTCCCGCACTGGGTAACTTTGCGCGCTGCGTCTCTTTTGCTTGGTCTGCGCTGCGTGCGCGTGCGTGCGTGTCTCTTCCGCTGAGACGGACCAAGCCCCCATCCATCCATCCATGCTGCAGCTGACGGCCCCTGCAAGGGCAGACAATGTCTCGCCGAGAGGCGATGGACTCGATTGCAATCCGTACCGGACGGCATGGTGGGCGGGGCCGTGGGCTGGCCCGCTGGACACGCGAGGAGCAGGGCGGGCCTCCAGCTACGGGCTCAGTCGCAGGGATCGTCTGATGCGATTCGTGGCTGTTTCCTGCATGCAGACACGCATGGCTTGGGGTGATTTGCCGGCCGACATCCGTCCTGGGAACAGCAGCGAAGGGAGAAGGGGATGACTGCACCAGGCGTGAGGCACTCGCGATGGTGCGTATCTGCTGCGGTCGCGATGAATACTACCGAGTCCCAAGACTTCCATCATACCTGAGCATTTGGGGCACAGGTGCCCGGTGCCCGATGCTTGTATCTTGCCATTATCTCGCCGGTCCCATACTCCGTCTCCGTCTTCCTCGCCGCCAAAGCATCCCAGCGACCCGCCGCTCACGAATCCCAGTGTGCCAGCCGAATCTCCCGCGTTGTCCTGTCGATGAACTCGCGCGCCTGCCACAGGTCCTTGTCCATGTGCATAAACGGGTGCGGCACGCCGGGGAACCTCCTCACCGTGACCTCGACGCCGCCCTGCATCAGCAGCTGAGCGTAGCGCTCTCCCTCGTCACGCATAGGATCAGCCCCAGCCGTGTAGATGACCGTCTTGGCCAGCCCCGTGAAGCTCGGGGCCTTGAGCAGGTTGGCGAACCAGCCAATCCTCTGCCGCGCCGCCGCGTGCTCTGCCGGGTCGCTTGGCAGCGACGACCACTTGAGCTTGTCGAACCACGACAGGCGGCCCCAGTTGAGTGTCGGCGCCCACTCGTTCTCCTTCATCGACGGGAAGGGCGAGTCGGCGGCGGACGCGTACTGCGAGACGTCGTCGACGGTGGGCGTGCCCACGGCCACGAGGCGCAGCGGGATGGCGGCGGGCTGGTGGTCGCGCGCCAGGTGGGCGAGGGCGAGGGCGATGCAGGCTCCGGCCGAGACGCCGCCCAGCGAGATGCTGTCCGTCTTGACGTTGAACTTGGCGGCGCCGTGGGCGTGTATGTACTTGAGCGCCGCGAAGCTGTCGGTGATGCCCGTCGGAAACGGATGCTCGGGGACGAGGCGGTACGCGACGTCGATGACGACGACGTTGGCCCCTTTGCAGATGTGCCGGCAGATGTGCGCCTCGGTGGCGAGGTCCCCCAGCCCCCAGCCGCCGCCGTGATAGTCGATGTGGACGGGCCACGGGCCCTCGGAGGCGGGCTCGTAGACTCGCACGTCGAGCATCGCACCCGAGCCGTCGTCGACGGGGATCTGGTCATCGTAGACGCGGCCGACGTCCGGGGCCGGCCCCGTGCCGTAGCTGTAGAGGACCGAGTAGTGCTTCCGCAGCAGGCCGAGGTCTATGGGCTTGAGCGGCGTGTTGGCGACGTTGTCGTTGTAGAGCTTCTCGAAGACCGGGTCCAGCTTGCCCGCCATGGACGGGTGGAGGGGCTGGAGGGCCTCGTGGGCGCCGTTGCTCGACATGTTGCAGGCTACCTATGGATGTCGAGGTCTAAGCGAAGCTAGAGCGAAGGGCTAGCGGGATGGTTTTACTTGCTCAGGTACCCGTCAATCGCGTCGCTTCAGTTCGCGGGCACGAATAAGCAAAGGGTCGGGTTCCAAGTGCGTGCGTCGACGCCTCGGACTTGGGCTTCTGAGCTCTTCCTCCCCGCCGTGGGGCGAAGGTCCCCTCCCCTCGGGTCCGAGCTCCTTCTCCGCCGCCAGGACGCGCCGTCGTGGGGCGAAACGACAATGGAATTCCCAATGACCCTCCATAGCCATCATTGCGGTCCTTGCTTGCATCCGAAGCGGCCCCAGCCAACCTGCCGATTGCCACCGCCGCAGGGCAAACCGCTATTGCCCACGTCTGTCCGTCGGGTCAGGCCTTGCGTGCCGGATATTCCAAGGCTTTGCTCTGGACTTGGCTCACGCTTACATCAATGCATCCACGAAGTATCTAAATAAGCCTGGAACCCTGACGGATCAAGGCCCAATACCACTCCCAGAGAAGACAGAACATTCAGATGGATCGCGAATGGTGGTCTACGTCGGGGATGAGCTTATCAAAGCCCGCTTCGTTATGCGACATGAGTATGCACACGCCAGGCTGTTTATGTGTGCTTGCGCGTGATTTGGCTATTAATTGAAGATACGCACGGAGTAGACTGGCATCATTAGTCTAGCTTCTGCCCTCTGCATTCGTCGGTCATGAAGCTTCGCCACCCTGATACCGAAGACCCCCACGGATGCCCTGGCCTGAGGCAGTTGAGAAGCAGCCGAAATGCTCATTTACCAAAATCAAAAGTGAACACCTTGGATACGCACCGCTTGGTTTGTCGACTAGCATCGGAGGCAACCAGGCACACTCTGAATTATTGTTCTAGATGCTTCGAAGGTGGCCGAAGGTCGGTGCAATCACGTTGGATGCGCTTGTCGGCATTGCAACAAAACCAAGAGCTCCTGGCAATTGGATTGAAACCTTAAAACAGCCACGACCTAGCCGTCAACCCGTCGCAGCCAGCGCGGAAATTCCACCAGTCATTGTAGGGCATCGAGTCAACGCCAGCCGAACAGGGGCGGGGGTCAATCCTCGTCGCCAATGAATGGCGTCGCGGCCTCCAGAACTAGCAGCTTAGGACGTGGGGAAACCCGCGCCGCCCCCGCGAGTGCACCGGCCTTCTCTCCGGCGATCGGCCCCGCCCGCCGGGAGTTGCGCGGAGATACGGGCCGGTTATTGAAATCGGGTGTCTATATCATCGCACGGGGTTCGCCACGGTCGCTCCCACGTTGCATTATGAAGCGTATGCTTGATAAGTTGACGATGGAGAATCGGAAATCGAAAGACGCCATGGACGAGGAGGCCAGAAACGAGGCCCTCAAGGAGCTCGACATCGATGTGGCGCACCTCGAGAGGAACGACACGCAGACCATCGAGGAAATCATCCATCACCCCGATCCACAGCTTTACGCCGAAGCCCTGCAGCGGTACCCAACCGATGAAACCATCGATCGCGCCGAGGAGAAGCGTCTTGTTCGCAAGCTCGACTTTCGCATCCTCCCGCTGCTCGGTATATGCTACTTCTTTTATGTACGCTTGCCTACGCTCCTCCGGCGCTTGTGCCTCAAGGGCTGTTATCGAGGCTTGTGAGCCTTCTGCGTTTCTGTGCAAGGCTAACTAGTTGCCCATGAAATTAGTATGTCGACAAAACGACTCTTTCGTACGCAGCCATATTCGGCATCAAAGACGACCTGGGCCTCGAAGGCACCCAGTACAATTGGCTTTCTAGCGCCTTTTACTTTGGTTGGCTCATCTGGGCCATTCCGTCAAATCTCCTCATGCAACGGAGCCCGCCGGCCTGGTACCTGGCCTGCAACATCTTCATGTGGGGTGCTCTTCTCATGTGCCAAGCGGCGGTGCAAAACTTTGCGAGTCTGGTTGTTCTACGGGTGCTTTCTGGGGCTTTCGAGGCGATCGCCGACCCGGCCTTCATGCTCATCACGTCCATGTACTACACGAGAGAGGAACAACCATCTAGGATCTCTGCCTGGTATGCCTGGAACGGCATTGGTGTGGCCGGTGGAGGTCTGCTCGGTAAGTTTCTCGCTGAGTCTAGCTGCGCGCTCTGTCTTCATTTTACGTCTGCCGTATGATATGTTGCTAAATTCGGCATAGGATATGCGATAGGCCATATCAAGGGTGACCTCGCGTCGTGGAGGTACGAGTTCATCATCGTTGGCGCTTTATGCGCCACGTGGGGCATCGTGCTTTTCATTCTGCTGCCCAACTCTCCGAGGACCATCTGGGGCTTTTCCCGGGAGCAGAAGCTCCTGATGATTGCACGCATCCGTCGCAATCAGACAGGCATCGAGCAGCGGAAGATCAATTGGGGTCAGATTCGAGAGGCCTACCTGGACTACAAGACCTGGCTTTTCACTTTGCTCGGATTCGTGGCCAACATTCCGAATGGTGGCATTTCCAACTTTTCGACCCTCGTCATCAAGGGCTTGGGCTTTGACACCTTGCAAACGGCTCTGCTGGGGATTCCACAGGGAGTCCTGGTCGTCATTTGGATCGGACTGGGTGCATTGGCAAACAAGTATATGCCCAAAAACTGCCGAACGATTGTTTGTGCCATATTCATGCTACCAACCATCGCGGGCGCTCTCGGCTTCCTGCTGGCGCCTCAGGATGCATACGTTGGGCGGCTGATATGCTTGTGAGTTCACTCACGATTGACAGATTCTATGTGGCTCGAAACGAATTGATGGCTAACGACGGCTTGCGAACAGCTATCTTACAGGCTCTTATCAGGCATCGTTCGTCATTTCCCTGTCACTCATCACGTCAAATATCGCTGGCCAATCCAAGAAGATGATTGTCTCGGGCATGATCTGGTTCGGCGCCTGCATCGGCAACATTGCGGGCCCCTTCTTTTACAAGACAGACCAGGCGCCCAAGTACGCCCTCGGTATCGGCTCGCTGCTCGTGGCCAACTGTATTGAACTGGCGCTGTTCTTCGTCTTCCGTTTCGCCTTCATATGGGAGAATCGCAAAAAGGAACGATTGCGGCAGGAGTTGCGCGAGCGCGAGGAAATCTTTTCCAAGGAGCTCAACGCCACGGCATTCAGGGACATTACGGACAAGGAGAATCCGAACTTTGTCTACGTATACTAAGCGGGTCCCCGAATGCCGAATTAACGGGCTTTCGGAGATGGTTGTATTTTATGTTTTATAAAGGACGTGTATTTACGGAGTAGTTTGCTTATAAATACCTAAGCTCGCGCTGTTAGTGTCGGGTATCATTGACGTAGCAAACTTCTTCATAGTCTTACTTGCGGTTTGTGGCAGGAGTCTGCTTCCTCCTCGTCATAGCGAATACGAAATATTCCCACGAAAAGTCTCCTTGCTATCGATTCCTCAACAGGCAACTTTATTGACAAATTTTTAGTCGTCCATCTTCTGTACATCTTGGTCGATGCAGTGCCGATTATCATAACCACATGAACAGATACTCCCGGGCCTAGTTCAATGTCGGGATACGTCGGACTCGAAATGATGAACGACACGTTGCATGCCGGGCGGCCAAATCTTGATGATCATTACTACCCTACGGCGAATCTTAATAGTATAACCATTTTTTTGGTCCCATTCGCAAATCTGGCTCATGTGAACAGAGCTATATCCGATGCATACAGAGCAACATCAGTCTCGGAACCCGGAACAAGTTCGAATCTCGCTGACAAAAGCAGACTCTCGCCGAGACAAAAGGACCTTGCAGTACTGCCACACAAATGGATATTTCCCCCTCATTTTTACTACCTTGGCAATCTATTCATGGATCGTCACAGACCTAGATGACCTCAGAGAAGGCAGTGCAACCCTGCCAATTCAAGTCACCCTTTCAAAATGGCCAGCCAGATCGCCGCTTGTGTGAAAGAGGAAAGTAAATACGCAGAACATAGCAAATGTGAGTGACGGTATCTATCTGCCTTTTCCTAGCCTCCTCTATCAGCAGTGCGGCGTGCTGTCCTGCATTGTCTATGTTGATGCCACAACCTGAATCTGCTGTTGCACCCTCAGTCGCTGCGCTGTTAGCATGCACATGAATTTGGATGTGCTGTCCAGCTGGTACCTTAACCCGTGGACAAAACCCTCCATAATCGTACGCCTGGGGCACTGAGTGCGTGGGCCAGGCTGTATCGCCAGCGGTCTGCCGTCAACCAGCCACCATGACAACGTGCCGGATGACCTGAAGACGAATACGGAGTTTTGGAGGGGCGCTACTGAATAAAGTGATGATCGCCTGCGATAGGCTACGTAGCTTAAATGCGCCACCCGGCATCACCGCCCTCTCAGATCCGCATCTCACCCACTACATGTAGCTGTCCTCATAAAACTTCAAGGCAATGTGTCTAGGTAGAGCGGGGGCACCTAACGGGAAGGGGAAGGCCAAATGGCCCTCCATGATTACTGCTCCATCGGGGCGCTGCTCCATAGCATAGCTACATAGATAATGTGGAGTGAGAATGGTCGAGAGACGTCCTATTACAAATTGGCGTGAACCACGTCAACTCAAATACTACACGCCATATGTCGCCATCGGGCCGCTCAAATTGCCAACAAACATGAAGTTGGAGCGGTGTATTCTGCCTCTCTTATTGGTTAAGGTCGCCGTTCAAGTTGGGCAGGTCGCGAGAGATTTTCGCGTCTGGTTGAAGATGTGTCGCCCTGCTTGTGGCTTGGAACGGAAGCTGAATCGTTCCTCGCGCATCTCCTATTTTTCTCCATCGGCGAACTCCATGATTCGGCAAACCGCCGGCGTATTGAACAAACGCGAATGGCACCAAATTTAGGTAGCTCCCTGTATGATGTCAAAGGGACCGGTAGTTCTACGACTTGCTCGAGCCCTGGACCTTTCCGCATGTCTAACGGCTGCCGATCATACGCTATCAAGGACGCCCGGCGAATTGCGAGGAGAATGCCATTATGGAACCCCGAGTACCACACTGTTTGACAATTGAGTGCCATTGTGACCTACCTTAAACATCTAGGCGACGGTTGTCTCTTATCCAGGGGCCCAATTTTGAAGGTGGCTTCCATCGGAAAGCAAATTGACCCGCTGCCAATTATCGATGAAATATAAAGATCTGGGCAAGGCAGCCATGAGTACCAATAAAGATTTTCGTTTCCTTGCTTATAGTTCATTCCCGACATCGCAATGAAGGCCCAAATTGCAACCTTGTTCCTCGCCGCCTTCGCAGGTCCGGCCATCGGAAGGCCCCATGAAGCAGCAAGGGCCGATGAGGTTTTCGGGCCGGAAGACCTTCGGGCCTACAATGCCCCAAATGCCGTGTCCATGGAAGACCTCAAACAAAAAAAGCTGAAGCAGCTGTCCCAGGACGAGAGTGCCGGTCTGTTTGCAAAGGACCGCTATTCTGTTCCGCCAGCCACCGTTTGCAAAGATGGAAAGGCTGGGGAATATTCCTGCAATAAGATCGACCTCAAAGCTTTCCTGCGTCATCAAGATCTTCAGAGCCGATCCAGACAAGGCAACGATGTTTGGGGTAAGGATCTGAATTCAAAGTCACAGGAAATGACGACAATAAAATCCCGTGCTGACAAGGGACTGCAGGCTGGACTTCTCCCGATGGACGTGAATTCGGGCTGGTCGGGCAGGCCGATGGAACTGCTTTTGTTGAAGTCCTCCAAGACGGCAGCTTGCAGTACCTGGGCCGCCTCCCGACCCAAACGGAGCCTTCCACGTGGAGAGACATTAAGGTCATCAAGAACCATGCTTACATCGGCTCGGAAGCGCCGGACCACGGCCTTCAAATCTTTGATCTTACCAAATTGCTCAAGGTCGACCCCAAAAGTCCGCCGAGCTTTAGCACTCGGAGCGACGTGGCGGCGGTCTTCCGCGGCTTCGGCAGCAGCCACAACATCGTTGCAAACGAGGAAACCAACACGATCTTCGCCGTCGGCACTGCCAGAAACGAAAAGTGCCGTGGTGGCTTATGGATGATTGATGTTTCCAACCCCCGACACCCTCAGGACAATGGCTGCGTCTCCGAAGATGGCTACACGCATGACGCGCAGTGCATCATCTACCGTGGACCTCAGCGCGACTACCAGGGGCGAGAAATCTGCTTCAACTTTAACGAAGACAGCCTCACTATCGTGGACATAACTCTTCGTTCCATTCCGCGGCAGCTCTCTCGCACGACCTACAAGGGGGCGACTTACACGCACCAGGGCTGGCTGGCGACCAGCGACCAGCGCTACCTGCTTCTAGACGACGAACTGGACGAGGAAATGGGCAACGGCCCCGCTGCTGATGGCCACACTACTACATATCTTGTGGATGTGTCTGACTTGAAGAACCCCGTTTTCACGGGGGTGTACAAGAGCCCGGTCAAGTCCATCGACCACAACCAGTACGTCATCGAAGGAATCTCGTACCAGAGTAACTATGGCTCCGGCCTACGCGTCGTCAACGTCTCATCTATTGCGGAAGATGACTCCGGTGCCCAGTTTAAGGAGATTGGCTTCTTTGATGTGCATCCAGAAGATGATAGCCAAGGAGGAGAAGTCTCATTCACTGGTGCTTGGTCTGTTTACCCATTCCTTAAGAGTGGGCACTTGCTCGTCAACAGCATTGAGCGTGGCATTTTTTCTCTGAAGCTTTCTGGGTAGAATTGAGCCCTCCCATCCCCCGGTTTACGCAGAATGTTACGCATCTCCCATTCATATAGAGGAGAGAATAAGATTGATTGCAAGCTGCCCTGAGAGTGCTTGAGAACCAATTTATATGTGTGCCAGCAGTTCCTTGAGCCAATTACAATAGTTGTATACACTGAGAAATTGATTTGATCCTTCTAGAGACTCTTTATGTGCCGTTCTCTTCGGCAATTGCTAGTTGAGCTCATGGGCCAACTTAATGGCCTTTGATTTGCCGGCGTCCAGCACCACCGCAGGATCCTCAGGATCACCCTTGCGACTCACCTCGTTACCTCTCTTCGTCGTAATTGTAGTACTGCACAAAGTCAGTGATGAGCTCTGCGGCACCGTAGTCGTATGCGTGCTGTTTCAACTTACGTATCATCCTTGACGTCAAGGACCTTGCCCTTTGGCTGACCGCCGCCCCAGTTCCAGCTCACCGTCTCGCCAACCTTGGGACCATTGTTTGGCTTGCCAGAGTCTTCTTTCTCCTTCTCCGCGCCATTCGATCCATTTTGCTTCGCCTTTCCAGTACCGTTCTCTCCTCGGCCCTCGCCTTCACCTTCATTGGCATCCTTGGAGTTCCTGGTCTCCCTCTTCTTGTTGGGCCCAGAGTCGTCTTCAACCGCCTTTCGTTTGTCTCCGGTCTGCTTTTCATCTTCCTCATTGTCCTGTTTCTTGCCGTTTGCCGTTTTTTTAGCTTTCGCCTGCTTCTCACCATCATCATTGTCGGCCTTCTTGCTGGATCCGTTTTCCTCAGTCCTGTTCTTCAGGACGTCGTGGCCCCAGTTCTTGAGTGACGCATAGGACTTGGTCTTTTTCACCTCCTCCACGGGCTTTTCACTGTTTCCCTTTTCCTCTTGGGCAAGATGTCGCTTACTGCAAGTTGACACGTACTCAATCAATATAAATGAATGGCGTACCAACGGCACGTCTTTGACTTACCAGTAGGAAACAACTTTTCTCATGTGCTGGATTTGGCCTTCTGTATACTTATCTGCATCTTTGGACGGGTTTGACTTGAGGATCTCGACAATTTTCACGCCACTGTCGTGCCCGACAGACTCTCCATCTTCGCCTTCCTTGGGCCACCCAGCGCTCTGAGAGTCGTCTGACTTGAGCCAACTCTCGAGTTCGGAGGCCTTCATGTTCACAATCTCGTTGAACTCCTCAATGACGGTGCTTCGGTCCTTCATCTTGATGGGCTGTAGCGTGTTCTTCTTATGGCCGGTTCAATATGGGTCTTTGCTGCAATTGGTCAAATACGTGACTGTGTATGGGTGACGGTGCTCTTTACAAAATTTCATCTTAGACCAGGCTGGATGGCTAAGGCTTTTCTACTGTTGAATTTGTCTCGATTAACGTTACATAGCAAAGTGGTGACGCTGACGTTTCCGGTCATAGAAGCAGTGACCCACCGCGTCATAGACTGCCAACGGCACGGCGCCGCTCCCGGCTTAAGACATTTGGTACGATAAAACGCCATCGATCGAATAAGCTTCCCGCTAAGAGTTCAATATTTTCTTCTAAGTAGAGCAATGGCTTTGTTTGTGGGTGTGGCAGCGGCGGAACTTTTTTGCTTTGAGGCTCTGAACAATTGCTTGGTGGGGTTTCGTTGTTTGCACTCCGTAGTTACTCCGTATATCCCAGCGGCCATCGACAGAGTCGATGCATCTCTATGGCACGAAAAAGTGGCCAGTTGAGACATACGTTGCTCCGTACCTTCACCCGTCTTCATCGCCCCATACCATGGAGGTTTTTTGAGTGTTCTGAATGTGGAAATGAATCAAAGACAGCGGCTAATCTCTTGTCCGTTTTCCAGATCTGTTTCGATGCCTCATTCCATATGCCGTCTCTTCTTACTGCTCCATCTCGCTCTAATCGCCTTCAGCAGAATCCAAGCCAGTAGCCGATACACCACAATACATGCCGCCAAACATGCCACATTCACCACCGGGTCCACATCAAAGTTGTACAAGGCCAGTACTTGCTCGCCTGTCTCGATTGGACAGCTTCCGTCCGGAAGTCGTTGCGCGCCGGTGCAAGTGAACTTGACACCGCGCAGCGAGTAGGGAGCCAAAGCGCGAGTCGCGTACCTAATTGGAGAGAGATAGTTTACGGCCTTGAACAACTCTGGCATGTTGATGGATAGGACGCCGGCCATGGCGTTCGCCACGGACAAGAAGACGCCCATGATATTGATGGCGAAACCCGTATGGCCGAAGAGCGTGTTAAACATGATGCCCAGGCTCTCGCCGCAGGACACGACCCCGAAGCAGGCGAAGACACAGACAAAATACATTGTCGCCGTCCGCGGCAGCCCGACTGCCAAAGCCGAGAGCACGCCGAATAACAGACAACTGATGATCTCAAAGGGGACCTCGAGGATTGTGTACGAGAGCAGGAAGGCATCCACACTGTACACTCCGTCGTCGTCCTCTCGGTAGAAGACGTCGCGCTCGTTCGGATACACTGCCACGTTCTGGAGCATGCCGACAAAGTAAAATGCGCCAAGTTCTTGCACGAAACCCATTCTGTTCTGAACGGAAAAGTAATCGTTGTCCAATGGTGCGAAGAACAGGGCGAACACGACGGCCAGACCAACAACCTGCATTGTCCGTGCCATGATCAATGGAGGCTGTCGACGCGTATTGATGATGGCTCGGTGAAGTAGCAACGGCAACGCGATATGCAGGGATGACCGCTTGCGGATCAAGGCGCCCAGCTCCGCCGGTGTTGAGAGATTCGCCTTATTGAATGACTTGCGATGCGATGCGGTAGATCCGCCACCCGTACGGGAGAGCACTTGACTCTGCTCGTCAGCGGCCATGGCTGTGGAAACTGGGGCGACTTCTGTTTCCTTTTCGCAGTCCGTTGTTTCGTTGGCTTTCTCATCTGGCTCCTCGGTCTCCTGAATACCTGGCAGGCGATCGTTTATCTTCTCGCCTACGCTATTGCCGCTCTCACCCCATCGCTCTATCAGCTTCTGCACTCTTTCTCGGGTCATGGCTTCTCTCTCGTCTTGTTGTAGATCAATTGTTATCATATCCAGCGCGAAGTCCGCCGGGTTGGTGTGCTGCGGGCAGTCGTAGCCGTGCTTCCCAAAGTAGCCCAGCATCTCCTTCGCAGCGCCTGCATAAATTGGCGAACCTCCACGAGCAAGCAAAAGAACGTTTCCAAAATGCTTGAACAGGTCTGAGCGAGCTTGATGAATAGTCAAGATGAGTGTTCGGCCCTCGTTCGCCAAGCCCTGGAGTACTTCCATGATTGAGCTGGCTGTGAAGGCGTCGAGCCCGGAGGTGGGCTCGTCGAGCAGCAAGATGCGAGGATCAGTTAGTACTTGAACCGCAATGGAGACACGACGCTTCTCTCCGCCAGAAATGCCCTTGATTAGCTCGCTGCCGATCAGGTTGTTGGCACAGTCCTTTAAGCCCATCTTCATCAACACTTCTTCGGCTCGGCGGTTCTTCTCCTCGCGGCTCATAAAGGAAGGCAGACGCAACCCAGCGGCAAAGCGAAGAGTCTCGCGGACGGTCAAGGATGGCAAAAGAGCGTCATCGTCTTGGCATACGTAGGAGCAAACAGAACGAATGACGGAATCGGACGGTACGGCTCCGTTAAAGGTGAGCTTGCCGGACGGACGGTACTTGGTGCCGATGGAGTTGCGCAGCCGCAGCGCCATGGCATTCAGAAGCGATGTCTTGCCGCTGCCTGATGGTCCCATGATGACGTTCAACACGCCGGCCTGGAACGTTGCCGTGATTGGATGCAGGATCGATTTGCGAGCAAGCCTCTTGCCCGAGACTGCGCGTTTATCCAGTGCCAATGCAAAATTGTCAAGACCGAGGTCGATGCTACGCACTTCCGCAATAGACCGCGCCGTCATCTTCTCCTTGCCAGCGGACAGATCGGTGTCTGAAGTGCGAGATCGCGCAATCGTCATTTCGACCTTGAAAAAGTGCAACCCTATTGCCGAAATAGCACAAAAGAAGACGACGAACGAGACCAGGATGATGATGGGGCGAGCCACCCAATTCTGAGGGAACCCTAGCGAGTCCATAATATATTCCCCAGTGTATTGTACACAGGCGGGATTTTCACGGCCGCCGGGGTGGGGACAATCGTAGAAGTTTCCTTCAAACTCGTTGCCAGCATAGGCGCCAAAGGCATAGAACTGGCCTTGGTCAGACTGCAGTCCCAACTGAGCAGTTTTTGATCAAGACTCACGGTGTAAGTAATCCACTTCAGCCATCGCACGTACACGGGTATCGTGTTGACTTGAATGAACATGCCGCAGGCAATGCTCTGCAAAGTAAATGCCAGATTCGCTATCAGACTTGCCCCGGCAAAATGTCGCACGGCCACAACACACGCCATGGCGCATGTAACAGCAACATACTGGTTTACCAAGGCGACGACGAAGAAGATGAAGAACTTCTTGACCTCACGATCGAAGCCAGCCATGAAGTAAACCAAGACCGAAAACAAGAAGGGCACTGGAACATCTTCGGTTGGCATCCGTGCCAGGCGGCGCGAAAGGATGAACGGCAGAGCGTCAACACAGTTCTCCGAAGATTCACGGTCAAATGTGGGTATGTCGATGGTCATCCGGTAGACCTCAAAAATGAGAATAAGATACCCTTGCAGGCCTGCTGAAGTGTAAAGGCCACCTTGCCGCGACCTGATGCCCGCCTGGTCGCGGCCGAGGTCGTAAAAGAGGTACCCAGCTACAATACCCATCAGGATTGCCTCCATAATGGAGGCCGCCATACCAAGAGGATCCCGATACGTCACCTTCAGTGTGCGATCTGTAAGGACTCGAAGCTGGCGTGTAAAGCTGGCGTGTTTCTCGGCCTCCGAACTTCGCTTCCGGCGTCTTGCGCTTGTAGGTACGGACAAAGGAGTGAACCGATTCTCACTCTCCGAGCGCCAAGCTGTTGTCAATGCCTCTACGCGAGCGCTGGTTTCTTCCTCCAACTCCGGCGTGCGATTGTCGATGGCTGCGATGTCGATGATGTATTCAGCTGGGTTGACAAACGGAGGCAGCTGGAACCCTTGGGATTTGAACCAGGGGAGACACTCAGAAATGGTGCCTGAGTAAACTGGGTTGCCCCTGGACAAGACTATGAGGTTATCGAACAAGTCCCAAATTTCCGATCGAGGCTGATGGATGGTGGTGATGACGGTCCTCCCTTTTTGAGCCAAGGACTTAAGAGTCCGCACCAGCTGAAAGGCGCTCGTCGCATCGAGGCCCGTGGTGGGCTCGTCGAGAAATAGCACGGATGGGTTCGCCAACAGCTGGACTCCGATGCTAACGCGTCTCTTCTCACCGCCAGAGCAACCCCGGTGCTGGCTGTTGCCAATTCGTGTGTCCGCGCACTCTTTCAAACCAAGCTCACGAATAACTTCTTCGACTATTCTCCGGCGATCCTTGGCCAATGTTGACGACGGCAGTCGCAAGTCGGCTGAGTATTGCAAAGTCTCCCTGACTGTGAGCGTCGGAAGAAGGATATCCTGCTGCATAACGTAGGCATGTCTCACGTTATGGACACCGACCTTTCCGTTGAAAGTTACCAGCCCCTCCTGGCTCAGCCTCGAGCTGCTTATTCGCTCGGCGACGGTGTTGAGCAGTGTCGTCTTGCCAGATCCGCTGCCGCCAATGATAGCCGTGAGGGAGCCAGGTTGGAGGTCGGCAGCGACCGAATGCAGAAGACTTTTGATGCATGGTGCCGTCTTGAACTTGGCAGCCAGGAGATCTTGATACGACGCCGGCTCAAGCCACGACGGTGCCGTGTTGACTGACACAGAAAGGTTGCGAATTCGGACCTCGACGGCCTCGACGTCGTCGAGCGAGAGATTTCCAGCACCAAATAGCGAAAATCGCCTGTCTCCTCGCTCTCCATGGAAAATGGAATGGTCCACGGATGTATCTATCGAGCTGGCACGGTCTGTTTTGTCGAGCTCGATCGCGTTGGGCGAAATGCCTGCGTCTTTACCGCCATCATGTGCTGCAGCCATGGTTGGGCTTCCGCGAGTCGATTGGCGAGCCGATTACTCTGCTACCAGAACATGCTTTCTCCCAAATTAAGACATCAGCTGCAAGAACGCGCGGGATTCAATGTCAGGCCCAGAGGCATTGACTTCCAGGACGTGAAGCTGCAGATGACCCGCCGGGCTTCGGCGACACGCAGTGTTGCTCATGAAACGGGCGGCCAGTTGATTGCGGGAAGTATCTAGGCACGGCTTACCGTGCCCGAGATCTAAACCGCAAGATCAGGGTGTGATAGGGGGGAAAGTCATCAGCAGCGGGTTTCGGCGTGCTGAGTTTTGGTAGATTGATTCGAGAAACGAGTGGTAAGAGTAGAAACCGTCCAGAGCCGCGCCGATGTAATTCCAGACATCCACTGGCAAGCTCACTTGCAGGAGCCGAAGCGGCCCCAGATAGCTGGTGGAGCGGAGATTTTAGTCAACTCTCTGTAAGCGCTGCTAACAAGTTTTAGGATGGAGGCCAGCGAGCCTTGAATGTCGGTAACAATTGGCAAAACGCTGCTTGAAAGCGGCAACGAAAATCCCTCGCTGACCTACCAAGCTAATCGCCGAGGAATCTTTTCCGCAACGGATCATTCGCATCAGGTAAACTGAGCAGATATCCCCTCTCGCCCGATATCATCGGGCAGCTGAAGCCATCCGCAAGAAGTCCGCAAGTGTGGGCTGCAAGTGCGGAGAGCCGGGGTCTGTATGTACTCGTATTGCAATGCGGAGACTGTCCATTCAAGGGCACTTGTCCGATCTGTTTGGCGCTTTTAATTACTTACAGGATGCAGCAGACGCCGGGCTCCATCCAGTCACAACCCCCAGCACCAATCGATTGAAGCCTGAGTGCTGCATCACCCATCCATCCCCCTCGTTCTCAATTCTGCATCATGGGGAACGTAATTCTCGACTCTCCTCGAAGTGTCAGCATCATGGACAAAACGGAGGGTCGCCAGACCCAGTCACCCGACAAGCCGGACGACCGCTTGGCCCACCTACTCGTAGCTTTGGGATGGCGGGCTAATAAACGGCGGACCCCTCCCACGTCCCACCCCCAGCGTTCCATCCATGCCAATGGCGTCGCCGCCCGCCTCCGCGCCTCGGGTATGGGAGTATGGATGGAACAATCTGTGTCTGCGTTGGCTCCAACAAAGTCCGCAAGACGTCTGGTTGCAGTCTAAACTGGTGAGTCTCTCCGGGGGCCCGTCGGCGCGTCTTTTGCTCCGGTCACCCCTGGCCGACAACCGACGCCACGCGGGAGGGGGCCGATGGCTTGTGAACCGTACCAATGGTATCTAAGCACTGCCTTGAAGCGCGGAGTAACTGTACGTCCGTACATGCAATCGTCTGTCATTGGTGTTCAATGTTTCACGCTTGACGCTGAGCATCCGGAGTACTATTTGTGCCAATGATTGATGCACAGGTATCATTCGGCTAAAGGCGTTTTCGCAGCCAACTGTTCTGGATCTTTAATTCGGATATCATGCCCGTCTTCATGAGGTCAGATAGGAGTATGATTACCTTCACGTATGCTGGTTTCGTTCAAACCTGAGCCATCAATACACCCCACAGCAGCATCATAGATGCTGCACATATGAGGCCTCTCGCCAATTGCGACGGGACAGCCTCCAGCCAATGTCCCTAGAATAACACCCAATTACATATGACATAGAACAATACCTCATGCACGAGGAAATACAAAAGCTCATTGACAATAATGAATTGATCGGTTAGGTACTCTGTAGCAACAGAGATTATTAAAATACGTGGCCCAGATCAAATGACGAGTCTCAATCATTGTCATCTATAAACCTGAGACCTCCGCAAACCAACGGCTTGTTAAGATGTCAGCGCGAAGCACAGTGAGCTGCGCTACCTCCATAACCATATCCATTCCCAATTGCTCAAAAACACTACTTTTTGCGCAGTTGCCGCCGTCGACATCTCGTATTCATCCAACATGTCCGTAGCACTATCGCGACTCACCTTGGCATAAACAAGTCAAGGGTTACTTTGGCCCTTGGCTTTCAAAAATAATAATAATAATAATCTCCAAGCTTCGACGTGTCACAGCGAATTTAGTTATATATAACGGGTAGTGCGCATGAACTTCGTCAAAGGGTGAAGGGCGTTTTTTTTTTTTGGTGGTTGTTGTCGCGAAATGATTCACAAGTGGTGCGTTACAAAGGCCTGTTCAGGTTTTTTGCCCCAATGGTTTCACGCTGAGCCGTGAGTAAGATGGTTAGATAGTCTCTATTATACCCAATTCTTTGCGGTGATTTGGGTGACCATGAATATCATTATCTAGAGTCCTGTTGCATTGCACATATCTAAGCCTAACTTAGTTCATATGCCTTCTGACAAAATCGATCTAAGGAACTGAAAGTGTCTGCAACGAGATTGGGGACTTGAGCTGGGAGCACGTTTAAAATTATCTTGAATTGGAAAATTTGACAGACGAGTCATTACACCTTAAGAAACAGCAACCTGAGGACTTACTGTGCCTTGATAATGCGGGCTGCGAACGACTTTCATACTTGAAGACATACCTAGACCCACCTTTCGGCCTTGGTGAGGATCGAGATAATTACATGTTATCACAGGAAATTTGTGAGGATGTTATTGTGCATCGACTTCTCCACCGGAAATCACACATTGTTGGAGTTAATATGAGCCAGCAGCTAACCTTAATCCTTCCATACATGTACCTACATGGATGTAATGAGCTAGACACCAAACGGCGTAATCCTGTGCTGTACATATTTGCGATGCGTATCATAAAGGTATAAGAAAAGGCGATTTGCGGTGCATGGAAATAGGCCGAACGGAAGAGGATGCTGGCCGAAAGGCACAACAACATGGAAGTGAGGATTCCGTGTTGGGGGTCCGTGGAAACGAATAGTCACCGCAGCGAGGCCAAGTATTCGAGACCGACAGACTACCTATGTAGAGGTATCAACCGTACATCTGTAGTATCTGTCCACGCAGACCGTGGTGATCCCCGTTCGTAATTGCATTAGATAGAATGACGTCTCTTTCCGTCGCCATTCCAAATCGTTGTCAAGTTTTTCCCCCTCTCATGCCCTCAACACAGGTACTTGAAGTCCAATTCCTGCCAGCTCAGAAGACGTAGACCTTGAATTGAACCCACATCAAAATCGGACTCTCTACGGCATCCAATTTCCGAGCGGTGCCCAAGACACAATGCCCTTACGAAGGCAACAGCCGAGGTACCCGTCGATAACGGAGTTGCCGTTCATAACCGAAGCAGACGTCGGCGACATGAGGAATCATGCGGCTCTACAAGGATGACAACAAAGCACAGCAGTTCATGTTACCATGCCAGCGGTGAGTGGACCAGTAGACGTCGGACAAGCGCTAGGCGCGTTCAAAGGCTGAGCCTTAAAATAGCTACGAGTAATCGCCAGGCGTCCCGCCGGAATACCCGCATTCCGTGGAATGTATTCCTGCCGAGCCATGCGTCTATTTTCGCCCCGTATTGGTGGGGTTTGGGGGCTGTGCGTGGCAGATTGCTCCATGCCCAACCAACAGAACAGCAAGAAACATTTGGTGGGCCGCGCCCGCGTTCGCCCAACCGTTGTTTGCCAGCTCACGAAAGTAATAAGGCACCCGTTAAGCCTTCTATATGGAAAACTGCTGCTATAATGGACCCTTCAGGCTTGTGCCCAAGCGATAGCTCAGCCCATGTCCCGGGTCGATTAGATCTCTTAATTCCAGTCACTGTCTTCGCCGCCTCGGTCTGACGGTGCGTCCCCAAGTAGAATTTAATAGCTAGGTACCTGTGGTGTCATCGCGCGCTCCGGGTCATCCTGTAGCAGTGTCCATTCTTGCGCCCCTGTGAAAAGACAAAAAAATGGCTGATTTGAGAAGCATGAAAAGGCGGATGATTTGATAATGCACATTTCGTCTTTTCACCATACTTAGCAACGAAAAGCGATGGTTCCCTGGCCCTATCAACTGCGTCATATAGGTAGGTACCCACTGACTGAGGCCCAACATGGACATTCCACGGAACGTCTTCAAGTTTCCTTGATCCCTGATGCCGTCCGCGGGCAGTAAACATCCGGTGTTTCCCATTGGCCTCCATCGCGAGGCCCCACTGGGCGCGGCAAAATACCCGGCTTCGCCTCGCACAGACGCCAGGCGGCGCGGCCATCCACCCTCACAACCGCGTAAGCCCTAGCCTCAGTGCTGGTAAACAAGCCCCCAGAAGGCCTTGGTTCATCCAATCAGGCACAACTAAAACTATTTTCTGCTTCTTCTGGTTGAACGGCTGATGAGGAATCCGCTGCACGAGCCAGCTGCGCCGTGGCTGGGAGCCTACAACGCTCCTTCGGGATCGCGAGAAGCCGGCCGACGATAGTTGCGGTATGGAGCTTCCAACATGATCATGGATGACAAGGCTGCGGATGCCCTTTCAATCGGTCGTGAGAGGCTCAGAGTCGAGCGGCGTAGCCAAGGTATTATAAGAAGGCCTCGCTCCGGCCAGATGATGGGATGATTTACACAACCCTCCAACAGCCAGACATCCCGCAATCGTATTCCACAATCACCATTCCACCAGTCATTTGCTCCTCAGCAAGCTGCAAGTCCATCTCACCAATCTCTCCATCCAACATACACAATGCTCTTCGCCAGTGTCTCATCCGGCCTGTTGCTTGCGAGTGCTGCACTCGCAGCCCCGCACGCCGCTCGCTCCGAAAACAACATCGAGAGCAAGCGAGCGGACAATACATCCTCCAACAAGACCAGCAACGACATTGACGCTCTGCTTCCTCCCGTGGTCCCCATCAACACTAGGGCAGGCAACGAGGACCTCATCGCCAAGCTCCTGACAGCCCCGACTCAAGTGGATCGCATCAAGCTGCTCGACCAGCCGGGTGACTTTGTCTTCGACTTCAACGAAGGCAAGTCGACTGCCAGTGCCGAGACAACAGGCAAGGGCGGCGTTTCCGTCGCCGCCACGTCCAAGACAATGCCGGCCCTTGTCGGCAACGGCGAGTCCATGACTGTGGGCTTCCTGGGCCCCTGCGGCATGAACACGCCCCATGTCCACAACAGGGCGACTGAGCTCAACATCGTGGTCCAGGGAAGGTTGGTGACCAACTTTGTCGGGGAGAACGGCGCTCCGCCAGTCGCCAACACACTCTCGCGCTTCCAGATGGCCGTATTCCCACAAGGCGCCATTCACCAAGAGTTCAACCCAGACTGCGAGCCGACCGTCTTCGTGGCGGCTTTCAACGATGCCGACCCGGGCGTCCAGACCATCGCTCAAAACTTCTTCAGCCTTCGACCTGACGTTATCGAAGCGACGCTTGGGGGTCTTCAGACGCTGAACGGGGAGGACATTGAATCTTTCCGCCACCTCATTCCTGCCAACATTGCTCTAGGTATCGATACCTGCTTGAACAAGTGCGGTATCAAGCGCAACGCCAAGCGAAGCATTGATGAGATTGTGGCAGAAGCTCAGTAAGCGAGCTCTGGGGATATTTTCTTTGGCATCGGGGGGGAGGATGCCCGCGGCGTTTGGCTAGATGGTTGGGTCAGGGTGCATATTGGAGTTCTAGAACTGCTTCTCAGTGTTAATGTATGAAGATATGAATAGCAATGATTATGTCCTCCAAGCTCGATGCTGCCAGAAGACTTGCTTCCTCTCACGTCGTTGACAGCGTCAGCGCTGTGAACTGCAGGGCGCTATCTGCGGGAGCTCAGTCTGAGTGATCGTCATCAAGAAATCACTTTACCGCCCTTGAGCCACCTCAGCGTCTTGAGGCAACCTGGAGGCTAGGTTGTCGGCTCAGGTGGCGTTTCGTTTCGTTTCGTGGTTGCGGAAAGGATGGGCCAAGTGCGGGCGGGCGGGCTGTTTCTGGCCGAGCCGACCCCGCTAAACCCCACTCTCGCAGACCTCCCAGCGGGTACCTGGGCCACTGGGCTCTAGCCCCAAGGAGGCGGGGGACGGGAGGCCCCTGACGCCAGGTACTGATACGCAAGTTGGAGACGCTGGTGCGCTCTGACGTGCACTGCCTGGTGCCTCCACTCTCGACCACGCACCTCGCCAGGCTGCCACCTAAAGCCAACTGCCTGCCAGGCACCTGTCGATACAAAAGCACTGATCAGCCTCGTCTCCTCGCCAGTGTGCTCGCTGCGAGCTGATCCATCTTGCCATGTAAGCTTGCTGCCGTGTTGCGCCCGATGGGGCAGCGCTGACCGTATCCCTCTCCAGGATCGATCCGTCGATACGCCTTCGACGTGCCATTCACGCCGGGGACGCTCTACTCGTCAAACGGATTCTCAAGTCCCACCCCTCGCTCCTCCACAATCCGGATCACTCCCTTGCTGGACTCTCGAACTCGAACCTACATCTTGCCGCCTCGTTGGGTCACCGGGACATCTGTGAAGTGCTGCTACTCGCTGGACACGAAGACCCTTGCCCCGCGCTCAACGATAATCATCAGACTGCACTCATGCTGGCTGCCGGCGCGGGGCACACCGAAGTCGTCCATTTGCTCTGCGAGAGAGACAGAGATAGCATACTCAGGCGAGACATTCGGGGTCGCGATGCCATCATGGAGGCCTGCGTGGGAGGCTGGGACACGCCTCTCCAGATCCTGCTGACCTACGTTCCGGGAGGCCCCCATAAGGCGGTGCAGAGGGCAGACGCGGACGGCAACACAGCCTTGCACTTTGCAAGCGGCAATGGAAACCTGCTTGGCCTGCGAACACTCTTGGCCGCGGGGGCGGATGTGGAGAGGCGCAACATCTGGAATTGGACGCCGGCTGCCTACAGCGCTACAGTTCAGGCCGAAGTTTACCTGAAGGGCCTAGTCTCTGAAGCGGATAGAAGACATCAGCTCAAGAAGGACATCGACGCCACGAAGAAGGGTGGTGCCGTACGAGTCGTCCAGGCTGTCAGCGATGACGATGAGTGAAGCAGCAGCAGGTTTGCCACGTCGGTAAGGGTTGGTGGCCCAATGCCAGCTACTGTCCTGACTTGCGAACAAGTACAGCTCTTCTTGTCTGAACGAGACGACGGCTTGGAGCTCGTTGCTTCTGCTCACGGAGGAGAGACTTGGTCAGAAGCTCAAGCTAAAAGAAGCTTTGCCTCAGCACCAAGCCACTGAACAAAAGAAGCGTACAGCAGCAATGCACGCTCTATACACGCCGCCACTTTGTCATAGAACCCGCAGGACGGGTTTGGCATGATTTTTATGACCGCAATTGGATCTTGACGATCTGGAAGCCTTCATGCGGTGATCGGTGGTGGGAGAGCCCCACCGACATTTGACTTAGATGCACTTAATCAGAGCAACCTCCCGTCAGCCGGCGACGGATGACATTGGATATGAACAGTGGGTATCTGGTCGGTGTACGGGGTAGCCAGAGTTGGATCCCACACAGGCCAGGATCTATCGCTTCAGAATATGAACTCACAGGTGCCCGTCAGAATCAGGCGCACGGGATGGCTGCAAAGAAATGCGGCATGTCACCTACCTAGATCAGCAGATCTTCAGGACTGTTGTGATTCCAGTCAGGGTATAAGCCAGAACTTTGTGGTTCAAGACGCAGATGAGACGAAGAGCTAATTCCTACGGGGCGGTCAGGAGCTGTTTCTTGCGAAGCGCCGCGCCCGAAGCTTGTCGCTCGATGACAGCTATTTAACCATGGCCCTTGATCTCTTGTCCTTCAATTTGACCCGGTTGAACATTCATCGTGCCCTTCTCAAGGCTCGGGAGGCAGCTCAAACAAACGTTGCACCCTCCAACCATTCTGGACACGACATTGTTGGCTCTACATCCTCAAGTATCCGACAATCTCTATGCCCAACCTGCCGCGAGCTAGTTATCGGACGATCGAGGTCGACGAAGGGTTCCTGCCGATCCCAGCTACGAAGCTGGTGGTTACCCAGTACCTGGAAGCCAGCCAAGAGGGCCCTTTTTGGGCTTGGATAGCTGTCGGTGCTTTCTTGGACTGCCACGACCAGATTATCTGGAGCACGGAGTTGTTTGCTGCGCATCTTGACATCCAGTCTGATTCAGACGAGGAAGAGACGCGAACGGGCATCTACGGCGCTGACGACGTCTCCGATTCATCATCAGGTTCGTCACACCAACTGCCGTTGGTTGCATGTTTGCTACGCATCACAAAGGCATGACTGTCATGGCTGTGTGGTCATCTTCCCGATCAATGTTGAACACGTACGCATTGCACCTCTCACTAACACGATCTATAAGCAGCCTACGCGTCCACCAGTTTCGAAGAGTCGGCTACCGAAGGACCCATCCCACGGCAGCTATCACAGCCATCAGAAGCTCAACGGACCTTCTTCCTGGAATCACCCGACATATATTACATCAATCCGC
The DNA here is from genome assembly GCA_024340005.1 of Tolypocladium tropicale. Lineage (NCBI taxonomy): Eukaryota > Fungi > Ascomycota > Sordariomycetes > Hypocreales > Ophiocordycipitaceae > Tolypocladium > Tolypocladium tropicale. The sequence continues at coordinate 52,805 of JALHBU010000160.1, read as the reverse complement.
CAACGTTCTGGGACCCAACACGCCAAGGTGCAGTCCCGGGCTACTGGCAAGCGGCCTTTGATCCCTTCGCACAACGCTGGGTCCACACCTGGCAACCATTTTCTTGAGCTTGCGATTGTCTCTGCCACTATTTGAAGACGACCATCTTTTTCTGTTCTTTTGATTGCATTCTACATCATGTCTGGCGGGTGGAATCCTGTCACTGGGCGCGACGAGCAAGGTACACGTCCTCCCTTCGCGCCGGCAGGAGCCCCTGTTCCCAGCCAAGGACAGGCCTACGTTCATCACCAAGGCGGCCCGGGATATAACTTTGGTGCAGTGCCTCATTATGGCCCTTGGGCTAGCATGACTTACGAGCTGTTCAATGCAGGGTTCCAGGGGTGGGCTCCCGTGCCCTCGCCCGCGGTCGCGTACCACACGTTGCCTCCGCAGGCCCCGGCCGGTGGGTTTTACACTGCTCAAACGTTCTCTCACCAGCCAAATGGCACAGGAAACATCTTGTCCCGTCAGCCGCAGGTGCTGCCGGTCATCGATCCACACATGCCCGCCGCGCAAATGACCAACTCCTCTGGCGGAGTGGGCTGCGAGCCTGGCTATAACTACTTCTTCCCGGCCGAGCACACCAAGATACATGCTTTCCGGACAGACATCCCCCCATGGCAGCTGCCTGCTACTGCCCAAATTCCATTTCAAGCAGCACATGTTCCATGCAATACGACCCTCGCCGAACTGTTGAAGGGGTTTGGTGCCACCAACCCGTCTCCGAAAAAGAACAGAGTGTTTGAAATAATCAGCGGCGGTGGCGGGAAGTGGTATAAGGGACTTGAAATTAACGGGGGCGACAAGGATGCCATGAAGAAGACGATCGGGGACATTGGATGGGATGCAACAAGAACTGGGCTGCCCGGCGAGAAGCCAGTTGTTTGCTTGTGGTTCTGCAAAAGCTGACGCACGGAATGGACTCGATATCAAATGCTTGAGGACGATATGCTTAGAGTTTGGGACTACTTTTGTTCAAGGGCTACAGATTGCTGGAACTTTTTCTTGGGAGGGCAAAAGCTTGTCGCTGTCGCATGTTGGGTGATTTGTCGTGGTCGAGAATGAGTTGCAGGGCGGGTATCCATCCTTGAGAATTCCTGGGCGAACGGCGAAGTCTGGAGATCGCAGATGGCATAATGACAGGTTGACGCGCCTCGAGATTGAGGAGGTCCATATGCGGCGAGTTAAGGTTGACAGCACTGATAATTACTTCTCTTTGAAACCTTGTGCTCGACGACAGTGTTGTCCATGTTGGTGTTGGTGCGATGACATCAGAGCGTCTTTGTGGCTGAGACGAGACCTGAACAATGGCTGAGATAAAAACCATGTGGCAGTGCTGGGCGGTGGTTGCTTGATTCTGAACAGGATGACATGTGCTCAAACTGCCCTTGCCATGTGGTCGTGACGATGTAGTGTGTCTTCGAATCGTCGCGTCGAGTTACATCGCTCGTGGTGCCCCTTCTCGGGACCGCGCATCTTGAGCCTTGCTTGGGCTCGCCTCGTTACATCGTCGAACCAGAGTCTGGATTCGCAGAGATGTAGTTCTTTCGGCTGACGTCTGATCTATTGAAGATTGCTTTTGACTTTGCGGATTTCCTTGCCCTGCTATATAAGTGATGACGATGTCGCGTGAACAATCGCGCTGGGGACAGGCTCTTGAAGGAATTCCCGGTGGCTGCATGAACGGCTGGCACATCGCAATCTAATACACGACACAACATCAAGCAGCTGCGAGTAATGACGAGGTGACTCCCGTGGGAGGCCTTGGAAACAGGAGCAGGTATCAGCCATGCCTAGGCAGGAAACCTGGACGGTGCATAATGAGCTTTCTCGAGGACACCACCGTCGTGAGCAAGACCAAGAGAAGCCGTCGCTTGGGGAGGACTTAGGAATCGTGCCAACCACATCATCCAAGGCTGAATTTGCCCAAGAGCAGTGGGCTCTTTGGGATCTGTCGAAACTCAATGCCGTGGCTGAGAGCCGGGAGGTTCTCGACCATGACAAACCCCATCGTTCTACGAACAAACGCCGTGTCGGAGCCAGGCCAGGTCGTCTTCATCAACACCAAGCCACAAAATATAACCACGGCGTGCCGAGATCCCGCGGAAGCTGCAAGCATGTCCAATGGCCAGGAGGAGAACCCTCTCCGCATCCGTCCAACCCACGCTTCCCCAGACAGACGGCAGACTTCGCCCTCGACATGGCTTCCCAAACTCTATCTCTAGCCAATTGCGACTCTGCCCGCAGATCATGATGCTTCCCCAGGATGGACAACACTGGACCCTCGACACTTCCCCCGCGCCGTCTCCATCTCCACGCGCGTTCCCCACAACGAAGAGACTGGGGCCTGGGGGTGCGACGAAGTTTCGCTATTTTCCACCACCACGCATCACAGCGCTACAGACGGTGCCCAAGATCCATTGTTGGTTGGGCTGTCCTGAATAGATGAGTCGTAGCGCTGAAAGTCAGACAAGAGTCATGCAATGTGGGCTTATTGCACCCCATCACGACGGTCCAGACAGGGCTCGAAGCCACCGCGAAGGAAAGGAAACAATATTGGACCCATAACCAACAGGCACCAGTATTCCCATCCAGGCATCGACTTTCCGGCCAACCGTCTTCTCACGATCGTCCCCGCCCGGCCCCGGACCTGCGGTGTGGAGATGTGCGGCCATGCCGACGCCCGGCCACTAGTAGCGCCGGCAAGGGCTGACATTGGAGTTGCGACGGTAGTTGAGGGATTCTACTGTGGGGGCCGGAAGTAGTGTCCAGGAACCAACTAAAGAGGAAATTTCAACGACCAGGATCTGTGGCGCAATTGTGGCTGCACCGTGCGGTAACCCTCCGTCTAAGTACCGAGCGAAGGCGCTGGAAAACAGCCGCTTGCTGCCTCAGGCCCAAGGCCCCCGAGCCAATGCAAATGGCCGCTAGGGAAAGGAGCCGGTCCTGGCTTTCTGGCCCGTAAGGGTCGAGTACCGACCCCCCGCTGCAAGGTAGCGAACATCTTTCCCCATATTCTCACGCCTTTCTAAGCCATGCCCCAAGACCAAGCCTAAACCATGGCGCCACGACTGAACGAGTCTCAACATAAGCGTACGAGAGCTATAATCCTTGAAGGTCTCGCTAATTGTAAGATAGCTAAAGGTCTCGGCTGTAACGAAAGAAGTATTCGCAGAATGCGTGTTAAATTGAACTGGTTCGGAGCGACGAGGACTCTAGCGTCGATATATCGAACGGGTCGTCCGCAAGCAATTACGCCTTTAATGCTATAAACTCTACGAACGGAACTCGCTAAAAGGCCCGACATATACCGAGACGAGATAATCGCGTACCTGAACGAGCTCTTCTTGGTTTAAGTATCGAAGACGTCCGTTAGTCGAACGCTTCGAGCTACGGGTATAACGAGAAAGAAGATTCGCCGCGTAGCGATACAATAAGACCTAAACCTTCTCGATTTATATATTTACCGGCTATAAAGTTATGGTATTAAGTCTTACTATATGGTCTTCGTAGACGAATTAGGATTAGATATACGAGATAGGCACCGGTATTGGGGCTAGGCTAACAAGGGAATAACTCCTATACAAATCCAGGAGTTTACACGCGGGAGGCGCTAGTAGATCCTCTTAGCTTATACCTAGAGCGGTATGTTGCTTTGTCGTGTCTACGATAAATCGACTACTAGCGCACTATTTAAGGATTTCGTAGAGTAACTCCTCTATCACTACGGCAGGTTTCTAGAGCCTAGATCCGTTCTTATATAGGACAACGCTTCATAGCATTTATCGCAAAGGATACAAGAGATATATACGGAGGCGGGCGTGCTTATTATCCCGTTACCTCCGTATTCACCGCGGTTCAATCTAATTGAAGAGTTCTTTGCGGAAGTCAAAGCTTATATCAAGAAGTATTAGTACGAACACCTTTTCTTGATACGCCGAGACTTCCGTGAGTTCTTGAACCTTTGCTTAGAAGTCGTAGGCAGCCGCGTGGAGTCTGCCGAGGGACACTTCCGTCACTCTAGGTACTCGGTTTTGGATCCTTCAATCGTCTTACCTACTGTATAAGCGCTGGCGCTATCTAGCTCTAGTTAAATTACAATACAATGTTATCGACCCCGGTCCCAGTCTATATCTACCTTGCAAGTTGCTAAGTTTTTATATAACGAACGATCTAGGCGGCAATAGGCTACTAAACCCCCTTCGACACGAGGTACTCTTCTACTTTTCGTAGAACTTTATGCGCTAGCTCTAATGAAACTATACCCTTGATCAAAATCGCACACGCCGCTCGGAAAGCATTTTGCTAGTTAAGGTCTTTCACCTACGCATAACTCTACTCGCAGTATTGCCTAACAGCCTGATCCCGTGGTCCGGCAATACTTAGCCTTGCTAACTGCTTTGTAGCTTCTATCCTACCGCTATGTTCCTGAGGTACGTGGTTGTGGATATTGATAGGTAGAAGTTCGGATAAAGTGATTTTCCGTCTCTTGCTAGATTGCTGGTCTCTCGCGTATATAATCGCGTGGATATCTTGCGGTACGTCGTCGCACTTTTCTATTGCGTTGCCTTTATCTACATAGCTAACGAGCTTCTCTAGTATACTGCTATTAAGAGGATAGTGCTTCTAATCGGTAGTATCAATCTAGCAATAGTACGATCTGTAGGAGTCTAGTCCGCAACGAAAGACCTTATAAACCTTTTTCCAAGACGGCATAGGTAGCGGACCCGAGTGTGGCGCCTCATTGCCTTCAGCATTAACAAGCGTATCGTGCTCGGCCCGCTACCGATTCCCGGCCCCCCTACCCCGTTTTGTTACCGCCGGGGTTTCGTCCTTATATACGACGGTTATCTCAACCATTATACGCTTGTTTAACAGCAGTATAGAGCTTACGTTCTTTATTTCATCCTCTATCGGCGCCTATTCGATATCTATTTCGTCGAAACGCTTCGTAAGTAGATTACTCTAGCCTCGCTACTCCGTAGATACGGTAATTTTCGTCTCTTTAACTATATAGCTTTTGTAGCGAGGGGTCTTTTGCCGTAAGATCCTTTCTACTTTATCCTTTAAGGTCTTGTTCTAATACGCTCCCGGCGCAAGCACTAGATTTAGCACTATATCCTTAGTAAGGTTCGTTAGCCTTGTGCTACCCTTGTTTAAAGTAAGGTTCTATTTCAGGGAGTAATGAATACACGTTGGGGGTGATTCGTTATATGCCGCGTCTTCGTCCTAATTATCTAACTACAGCAGCGGTAGAGCATGTCCGCTACTTAGCGGCGACGAAGAGGGTATCGAACTTATATTATCCCCTGGCCCTGTGCTATATGCTGGAGTGCGTAAGTCAACCCTATCTAAATATTCGTTATAACCATGCTATTAACTTTTAAACTCTATGCTAGCGAATAAATAAATGCGCTCGAAAAGTAAAACGAAAGAGAAGCCTTTCTACGTAAATAGAGAAGGCTAAAGTAAAACATACCGGGAACTGACTGAGAGGGGGCCCGGCGCCATTTACCGAGCAACGCAATCCTGCTGCCTAGGGAGAAGGATACGTATTTAGGGCGCGCCGACCCTTTTTCCGGTTTAAGATTCAGGCCACTTACCCCGTAGAATACTTCAGAATCTTTTAGAATCCCGACGTCTTCTCTAGATAGCTACGTTTATTTGAAAGATCTCGCTGGGAAGGGCGGCCGTGTGAAATGGGAGATGCTGATCTTAAAAGGAATGTGGTGTGTATAATCTTCTCCTACATTGGAGCAGTCAAACCTGGATTACTTGCATGCGCTACAGGGGGCGAAGAACGGCTATTTATGGTCGGATGGAGGATGCTAAAAAGGGTCGCTTGTTACCTGGTGAGGTAGGTACCTTCACCTCGCACTGTACTCGCACTGTACCGGCCACAATTGCACGAGCCATCCTCCAAATTCGGCTTCAATCAACTTCTTATTCTTGTTCGACTTCGGACACACGTTTCGGTCCCCACAGTACAGTAAGTGACTCTGCGTTTTGCATGAACGGATCGCGGAGGCGCCATCCTAGGTAGGACCTGTCTGAGAGCGATGGATGCGCGCAATCAAATCCCGCCGCATGGCGAAATGAGCGATATTGGCACGCATGTCGCACCATGCGTGGTCTGGTGCCGGCCTAAAGTACAGCCGCAGACGTGCAAAAACACGCATCTGGCGGGTATCAGATGCATTCAGCGCATGGAGGGCTCGTCGGTTCCCAGCCCCGTGGTACGATACCGGCAGCTGACCTGTGCATCGCTGGGTGGCGCTGTGAAGCAAAAGATGGACGCAGGTCCCGGAAGCAACCGCATGTTTATGCTGCTGCGGTGAGCACAGCGGTGTCGTTGCTCGCGGCGGGAACGTGCGACAAACAACGCCCGTATTCAGGTTCGCCAGCCGGACCCCGAGACAATAGTCAGCCACCCAAACGTGCAAGGACGCTCGGGGACCAACAAGGCGCCACCGCAAGCATCTCGTACAGGGCTCGCGGGCCTTTGCGCACTCACCAGCCAGACAATACTGGCCCGGGGCAGCGGTGCCATGTAGCGGATACAGCCGACGGTACTCGGCACCCTGCAGCTTCTGTCCGTCAAACGTGCTTGCGGTCCCGGCGATCATGGTCGCTGCGCCGCCTGTCTGGGACCGGCCACGGCTGGGCGTATGCCATGGGAGGGGTATCCTTTTTCACGACGCGGCAACATCGTGCTTCTGCAGACGCTGTCGGCCTTGCATCGACCGCTGGACCAAGCAGTGGTCTCTGCGTGGCGCGCACACTGCCACATACCTCGTACGACGACATGGACATGCACAGAGCGAGGTGGAAAATCATCACCACATTCGGAATCACGTGCCGCCCACGCGTAGGTACAAGGTACCTGTGGGCCCGCCCTAAGCTCAACCGCACACAGTCGCTCCCCCGCCTCATTCCGCGACGGTTTCGGCCATTCCACCGCTCCCATCCGAATCACCAGATCAATCCAGGCGTCGCGCTTGGCCTCGCATTCGGCGGCTCCGACGGCTTCAGCGCACGACGTCGTTCATCTCGTCGAGACGGCACTCCGGAGACACGGCAGCGCAGCACGGGCCCGGCCAGCAACCATCTCGCCGTCATGGGTCGCACCAGCAAGAGCGCAGCGAATAACGGGGCATCCCATCCCCTGCCCTGCAGCGGGAGCGGCACTAAGACTGCCGCCACTCCACCGCCGTCCGTGCTAGCAGGGATGCTTACAGGCGAGTTTATCTGGGCGCCACTTTTCGCCCATCCCAAGATCAGGCAACAGAATAAACGGCGGCGCGACTCCTTGATTCGCGAGACGCGGGGCCGTCTGAGGAGGTGCCGGTGAGGGAACTGGACATTGTCGTTCGCGCCGTCGCCAACCGCCGTACAGTGCTGGCTATACGAACAAGCCCCGGCGACGAGACGGAGGTTGCCAGGCCCGTCGCTCTACCTCGATGCCCCGGATGCGGTCAGCCTCGGTCCACTCGTACGGGTTGCTACGGCATCGCCAAGTGGGCGCCCAGGCGGTACAGACGGGAGGCACCTTGCTCAATTGGGGGTTCCCCGACGGGAGATGGGGAGGTAAGAAGCAGCATGTCATGTCTAATCCCGCTTGACGAGACCTGCAGCAAGGCTTCGACGACCACGCCGTGGCTGCTTCTCTGCCGCGACGGGGGTCTTCCAGACGGAACAGAGTGGCGTGCATGGATGGATGCGCCCGCCAAGGGCGGTGTTCGCTCGTTTCTGCTCACCAGATGCCCCAAATCCCCCCCACAGGTCCACAGCCGGAGGGGGGCCCCCGCTGGCGCATGAGATCATTGTCGGCGCATGCCAGCGCGCCCATTCAACGATCGAGGAATTCTGCTGCCTGCTCGCGCACATCTGGGATCACCATAACCACGGCACCGTATTGCTCGACAGTGGCGTGTTCCTAATAAACAGCTGCTCTGGAGAAATTCCAGAGGCTTGGCACGTGGGTGCGCTACGGCTGCGAGCATGAAGAAAAGCCTCCGACGCTTTCGCCCCGACGCGGCGACGAGTCGCCAGGACGAATGCATCGACAAGTGGCGAGCCGGCTCATCCCCGTCATGGCAATTCCCGTAGGAGCACGAGTGTGGCCGGCGCTGAGAGGCTTGCGGCGATATGTTACTTTTTTGCCAGCATGGCGGCGACAACCCTCTCGCTGCCGACCGCAAGCGGCCGACATCGCCCACAGACTTTGCGTCTATTGTCCCGGCCTCGCGTCACAATTACTCGTGCGCCGTCGCCCGGTGGCATGGAGTCGCTGCATTTTATGTCTCGCGGTCGCAGCCATCGGACCGAAGCTTGGCACAGCCGTCAGCCAAGCCCTGGACAGTTGGGGGGACAAGGGAGCTCCCATGCTTGGCTTGGGTAGCGGCGGGAGTTGTGTGCCAGCTGCACGCCGACGTAGGGGGCGTCTGCTTATTGCGATCCGCCGACGGCGCTGCACCTAGGCTAACGCGCGCGGCTTGGGGTTGCTGGAGTCAATCTCTGCCCGGGGTGCGGGGGACGGTGGAGAGTTCAAACGTCGGCCGCCATTGATTGGGGCATTCGAGGCCGCGCCCTGGGGCCCGCACGGCTTTAGCGATGGCGTTCTGGTGGCGCCCGGGGCCGAGTGTGCTAGCACGGCCAACGACTTCGTTTTGGATGTCGGTCGCTTTGGGGGTTCGCCCGTCAGCGCACGCCGCATACAGCACAGCTCAGGATGGTGGTCTCCACATCCGGCCATTGTATCCAGGCGAAGCGGCGACATGCGGTGCAACGGCCCAGGGATGGGATGGGCTTCCCTGTTGCGTACTTTGTTGGTCCGCCTCGTCCTGGCCGCGGCCGGCGTGGTGCCATGTGTTTCCGGCCTGGGGAAACCCAGTGGCGGTTCGCACGCGACCACAAATAGCCATTGTCTTCCGCCTCCGGAACCGTTTTGTCTCTCCCTCTCCATCCACCGCCACTACTTTAATTCGGTCCCTCCCCGCTGCTTCTCGGTTGATCCGTGAAGCTTCACATCCTCCCTCCCCGCGGGACCACATACTCTCCGTTGTCAGTTGAGATTGGAAAGAGCTAGCACCAGAGGAGAACGAGACGCTTTGCCCGCAATGGCAGACATCAGGTTCGTCGCCGCCGCGCTTCTGCGCACGAGCACTGCCGCTGACTTGCGACCCGCAGCCCCGAGCCCAAGGGCCACCACGATGACCTCCTGGAGGAGAAAGGCGTCACCCACGCCGAGCAGGCTGATTTGAACCGAAACCTTACAGCCAAGTTCGTAGCTATTGACTGGAGCGGCTACCCCAGAAACGCCAGAACTGACAAGCTCTAGGATTCGCAATCCGCTCGAGGGCATTCCTCGTGAGCAGCTCATGCGCGACGTCGAGGCCTTCGCCGAGTACCGAGGCCTGCAAGACCATGTCTTGATCCTGAAGAAGGGTGCCCTCGTCGCCCAGAATCCCGCCAACGCGTACGCCATCGATGGCCCCGAGAAGCTCAACCCCGACGAGCTCGAAACCCTCGACATCGAGGCCAAGCACAGATGGCGCATGCCCCTGAGGCTGTTCCTCACCATCGCCACCTGCTCCATCGGCGCCGCTGTGCAGGGCTGGGACCAGACTGGAAGCAACGGAGCCACCATTTTCTTCCCGGATTATTATGGCATCGGCTCGGACAGCGACGCGGACAAGATCATCGTCGGTCTTCTGAACGCTGGCCCTTATATTGGCAGCGCGTGAGTGGCCGGCCACGTCTCCGCATCCTTGGCGTTCTAGACGCTGACTTGGCTATTCTAGGTTCATCGGATGCTGGCTCTCTGACCCCCTCAACAACTGGTTTGGCCGCCGAGGTGAGAATTTCGCAATCCCGCTCAGCGACCGTTGCGTCTGCCCTCAAAGCAGTCTTGGCTGACTCGTGTAACCAGGCGCCATCTTCTTTGCCGCTCACTTCTGCATCTGGCCCGTCATTGGATCTGCTTTCTGCCACACCTGGGAACAGCAACTGGCTTGCCGTCTGCTCATGGGCATCGGCATGGGCGCCAAGGCTTCCACCGTGCCCATTTACGCCGCCGAGAACGCTCCCGCCTCCATTCGTGGAGCCCTGGTCATGTCATGGCGTATGTGTTACCTCCGGTCAAATTGATGGGTTTCCCATTTTCTAACGTCGAAGACAGAGATGTGGACGGCGTTTGGCATCATGCTCGGAACTGCATTCAATCTAGCCGTGTTCTACGTCCCCGACATCAACTGGCGACTGATGCTTGGTGAGCAATGACCCGATGAAACATTTCACTGGACCGAGTTACTGACAAGTTCTGCCCAGGCGCTCCCTTCATCCCTGCTGTTCCTCTGCTGTTGCTCATCTACGTGTGCCCCGAGTCTCCCCGTTGGTACATGAAGAAGGGCCGCTATGCCGATGCCTGGAAGTCCATGTTGGTTCTCCGAAACCATGAGATCCAGGTCGCCAGAGACATCTACTACATCAGCGCCCAGCTTGAGATCGAGAAGGAGCTCATCGGGCAGACCAACTACATCACCCGCTTCACCCAGCTCTTCACGATTCCTCGCGTTCGCCGCGCCAACCTGGCTGCCTTCACCGTCATGATTGCCCAACAGATGTGCGGCATCAACATCATTGCTTTCTACTCGACCACCATCTTTGTCGATGCCGGCCTCGGAGCGTTCAAGGCCATGATCGGTTCTTTCGGCTTCGGCCTCATCAACTGGCTGTTTGCCTTCCCTGCCTTCTGGACAATTGATACTGTAAGCATAATCTTGGAGTGACAAAATTGGATGACGTAGTATCGCTGACCTCTCCCCTAGTTTGGTCGACGAAGCCTGCTTCTCTTCACCTTCCCCAACATGTTCTGGACCCTGCTTGTCGCTGGTCTCTGCACTCTCATGCCCAATGGTCCCCAAGACGCCCAGGGCAACTACACCGACCCGAACTCGGCTCGTACGGGCTTGGTGTGCTTGTTTGTCTTCCTCTTTGGCGGTACGTTGACTCGAGTCCCATCGGCCACCTTGGACTTGACGCTGACTTTGTCATCGCAGCCTTCTACTCGCCTGGTGAGGGTCCCGTGCCGTTCACCTACAGCGCCGAGGTCTACCCCCTGTCTCACAGAGAGACCGGTATGGGCTTCGCCGTCGCCACTTGCTTGTTCTGGGTATGCCCATCTCCTCACCCGTCGTCTTCAAAGTGCCCTAGCTAACAGCTTCCCCAGGCATCCGTGCTCGGAATGACTTTCCCCTTCCTGCTCAAGCAGCTGCACACTGTCGGCGCCTTTGGCCTGTACGCAGGATTCAACGTGGTGGCCTTCATCATGATCTTCCTCTGGGTTCCGGAGACCATGCAGCGTACCCTGGAAGAACTGGACTGGGTCTTCGCCGTCCCCGTCCGCACATTCGCTAAGTACCAGATCACCCAGACGATCCCCTGGTGGTTCAAGAAGTACATCTTCTTCCAGCGCAACGCCACCCGCCCGCCGCTGTACCATTTCGAGAAGGTCGCTATGACGGCCAAGAGCAACACCCCGGCCAGCAAGCAGCTCCACTCCGACGACGACCGGAAGTACTGATGGTCGGAGAGTCTGCGACCGCCAGCACGCGGCTTAGGGGGGTGCGCGCACATAGTTTGACGCCCCATCATGTCATGTTCGATTTGTAGTATACGATGGCGACGATGGCACCGATACCCTTTTCAGTCTCTCGTTGGCCCTTGGGCCATTACATACTCGTGCTGAATGTCGTAATAGTCGTTTTTTTGCGAATTACAAAGTTGCTTTGCTGAATATTCTTTCACCCTATCTATGTACGCTGTCGCACTGTTTATATCCTGACCTGGGTTCACTTGGACCATATCAGATAATCAATGAACTGCGGTTGCACATGAAACCACATCTCGTGACGCGCGTCTGCTTGCTGCGCTCCATCAAGCCTCCACTGCATTGTGCAACAAGCACGCACGGGTTAGGAGGCCATGATGGCAGCCTTGTCCGACGCCCGAAGCTCTTTCGCTGGGCATCTGTGCGCAGGTCGCGCCTGCGCTGTGAACAGGCGCAGGACGTCTTGCTCTTTTGATTGAACAAGCAGATGATTGACGAACAGCAACATCATGACTGCTGCCCAGTCCAGGCCCACGTCAGAGCTCACGATCATTGCTGCGCATAAAGCAGTTCATGTCGGGCGACACCTCGCTGTGCTATATTCCTGAATACAACATGGACCTTCCAGCATTTTTACTACCCCAAAGGGAGCCAGCTCAACGCGCAGACTCGGAAATTCCTCCCCTCCAGCGAAACCCGAACATGCCGGACAGCTCTGCCACCATGCCGCGAGTGGCCTCCGACGCCGAGGAGGGTGAATGGATCACCGCCACAACGGTCAAGACCATCGAAGACCTCGTCAGGGCCAGCAAGGACGACTACGCCGCGGTCTTCAACGGCTTCCCCGACCTGGCGCACCCCACAGCCGCCGAGGCCGGATCGCCGCACAGCCAGGCGTGCGTCGAGGAGCAGCGGGGCGACCTGTGCGCCTGGGTCGCATGCATGGTGCGAGCCAGGCTGTTCGGCTTGCAGGGGCCAGATTTTGGGGGCGCCGAGTTTCGATGTACGTGCGCGGCGGGAAGGGGGCTGCTGCAGGGGAGGGTTGCGGAGCTGGGGGGAGGCCGGTATGAGGTTGGTTGGGTGAAGAGGTCGCCTTAATGTCATGGTGGGCTTGGCCCAAGTAGCAAAGGTTAGCTTCCCAACTGCAACGCACCTTGTTATGCCATGGATGGAGACCGCTACGCCCAGGGGACGAGATGGTGTTGTTGAATCACTGTACAATTGTCAGTTTGGCGTTGTCGTGAAGGCCGCAACATCGAATCTGAAAAGTACAGCGAAAGGGCTGAGAGACGGGCTTTCGCTAGACAGCACGTCTACGTAGGCGACTTGGGGCATTGTATTCGAACAAGCATCTCTTGGGTATCATTGTCTATAGTCCATCCTCCTGCTTCCTCTTTGCCCTCAGGACCGTCGCGTGACGCTTCGTGTGGTACTTGACATCGTCGGGGTACAACGGATTCCACACCGTATCGCAGACCTTGCACTCAGCAAAGGCCGCTTGGGCCGAGATGTTCAGCGTCGTCTGCACTGTCGGTGCTTTCCTCGCCTTGGTCACGCTGGGCTTGGCCCCGTCGCAGGTCTCTGCGATCTTCGTCTGGTTTAGGCGGTTGTCTCCGCCGTCGTGCAACGGACTGGCCCGGTCCTTTTTGCAGCCGCCCCCGCTGTCGTCTTTACCGGCATTGCTCTTTCTTTCGTTTGTATCCTCTCTGCCGTCTCTGGTGTCATCGTGGTCGTCACTCAGCGGAGATGATGTGGCCCGCAGCCTCAGCAGGCGGGGCTTTCGTTTCCTGTGATTCGCGTTTGAGGGTAACTGCGGAGGGTCTGGTTCCTGGGGCCCCTCAATCTTGTCATCCGTTGAGACGGTTTTCTCACGGGCAACAATAGGCTTGAAATAACTCAGAATCGACGATGGATTCTTCCGGGTCTCCTCTTCGACAGACGGTGTTGGGCTCTGGTCGTCGTTCTCCGTCTGCCCCGATGGTTGACCTTTCTCTGCAGGCTCAGGTTTGGCAGATGGTAAAGTTTTTTCGCCATGCCCCGATCCGCCAGATTGCCGCCGCGCCCTCTTCAATGGCGGCTCGCCGCGCGGTTCGGGGGTCGAGTTGGATCGCTTGCCGTACGTGCGCAGCGGCTTGTCGCGCTTTCGTAGCGGGTTGTGCATCATCCCAGGCTTCGTTCTGCAGAGTGTAAGCCAGTGCTTCCATGACATTGCTAGTGTAACCGTCCGTACATGGCATATTCAGGCGAAGTATTGAGCATCATGGCGATTTTCCCTGACGGCAGAGTTCGACGCGTGTGGCTTTCGCAGCGCGCTCCGTCAGCGCATGGCAGCTTCTCGTGCGAGGTTTCGAATTTGAAGAAATTATGCCGGCAAGAAGGGCTTAAAAAAATGTATATTTCAGGACTTGGCAATGTGTGCGCAAGCGGATGAATCAATCTCCAAAAGACAAGATAGAGATGCTTGTGTTGGCGCCCCACGTCGATGGAAGCGAGACGCGACGCGACGCGACCGAGACCCGCGCACACTTTACGCGATGTCACATGGATGGATGCCCCTCCGACGCGGCCCCAGCTCCCAATCTGCGCGTAACTTGCTAATAACTGCCTGCACATGACCGCTACGATATCCAGCGTTGCGCCGTCAAAGCGGTGATTACACGGCAATCGTACAGTGGTTGGCTTACAATGGAAGTGACAGTTACAGCACGCGCCTGTGCAAATCGCCTTGCTTCGTACTCTTATGATTTATGCTCGCAACCCACTGGCTCATGTGTCTGGCTTTGCCGTCGCTACCGTTCTCTTCCTCACTGTTCCGTCTGCATCGTCGTCTCGGCTCTTCAGTAGGACAGTCTTGTCATCCGCACCGCCCTCTTCCTTCTCGTCTTGCCCCACGACCCACGTATGAACCACTTCCTTGACCTCCTTGATAGCCTTCTGCTTGGATTTTGACTGGCTCATCCTCCACACATAAGTCTGATATACGCCCACCTCTGCGATTGCGACGACGATGCTCCCACCCATGGTGAGAAACAGCCGTGAGGGAAGGCTCCACCACCGCGCCGACATCCACAGTGTAGCCGCAACGCCGATGATGCTGACGAGGAAGTTGAGGATGAGCATGACCTGGCGGTGGACTTCGTTGAGCGTGACTTCGTCGTCGCCGAGGTCTGCGGAGCTTGTCGGGCGATTGACCGCGGAAAAGGATTGTGCAGTGTTCGGGAAACGATCGCCAAACGTCTCAAGACGGGGTGGCGGGTTGATCATGCGTTCGTAGGCGCGCTGTGCTTCTTCGCGGCGCAACCGGGCCATGAGGGCCTTGTATTCGTCGGACTGCAGAGAAGCCAGGTCAGCGAATGCTAGATGTTGATCGAGGGCAGTGCCACGAACCGGTTCCGGCTTTGGCGGCGGCGGCGGGATGTAGACCTGGGACCCCTTGAGGAGCTTCTCCAGGCTTTGCGACGCATCTCGTGATGACTGCAGCTTCTCCCACAGGCCAACGATCTGGCCGTGCGAAATAGGTTTGCCGACGGCAGGCTCGGCTAACGAGAGCTCGCTGTCGTCTTTTGCCTGCGCCTTGTCGGCCTCGCGGGTGTCGGAGGTCTCGTCCACCGTCTTCGGTTCGGCCAGCTTCTCCAGCCCGTCCACGATGGACTGCGTCATCGTGAGGAGCACCATCTCGGCAGAGGAAGTCAACAGTTCAACTGGCCAACGGCGTTTCCTCCTGGCATGAGTCCCTCGGGTGAATGCGGCAGTGTCGGGCTCACGGTGTCGGGGCCATGGAGCCCGTGCTTGAAGGTCCGGTGGGAGGACTGCTCAAGTGGTTGCTGGACGGAGCTGGAGCGGCCCCAAGGGTGTTGCTCGGCACGCCAGGGTTTAGGCTCCCGGCATCCATGCCACTGCCGCCCGCAGCCTTGCGGCCGGAGCGGCGAATTACAGCGCACCTTCAGGCCTGAGGCTCGCGCGCGTTGGCGCCTCCAGCCAATGGACTGGCTGCAGGCGGAGCTCCAGCTGCGCCTTGACCGGAGCCTCGGGTGGGTTCCGGCTCAATCCGCGTCCCGTCGTTTTTGGTCGCACCATCCGCTGCGCGCAGGGAAAAGTTTCAGCGTCATCTTCGAAGCTCAACCGAGCCCTTATCCCTCGCACCGCCGCCCAATTGGACCCGCGTCGGCCACCACGGCTTTCCGCCAACGTCCTCCAGCCTCGCAAAAGCAGTCACAGCACTCTCTTGCGACCTGGTCTGGCAGCGCCGCACCCGGTCCGCAGCGATGCAGCTCCGCCCAGGAGCCGCGGCGCTCCGCGACGTCGTCATCACCGGAAGGATCGCGACGCCGACGTGCGTGCTGTGCCGACCTCCCTCAGCGCCATCTGCTATACACCGAGCGAGCATACACACCTCTCAAAGACGGGACTCAGCATGGGCCGCCGCCGTCCAGGTGGCCTCCAACATGGTGGGCAATGCCGTCAAGAAGGCCACCAACGACGGCATGACTGTTGACCCCCTTCGAACCGTCGCCAAGGAGATGAAGTTCCTTACCGGTAACATCCGCAAGCTCCTGGGCTCCGGTCACCCGTCACTCGACCGAGTCGCCAAATACTACACCCAAGCTGAGGGCAAGCATGTGCGGCCTCTCATTGTGCTCCTCATGAGCCGAGCCACCCACCTCTGCCCCAAGAACGAGCAGCCGCAGTTCCCGCAAAGTTCGCGTGCCATCGACTCGTCAATATCTCCAGTTCAGATTCTAGCCGACGTCAACCCGTCGGCCATGCCACTGACGACGAGAGAGCCCGAGATGCCGGAGGAGGGCAACCTGGACATCCTACCGAGCCAGCGACGGCTGGCCGAGATTACAGAGCTGATCCACACGGCCTCTCTGCTGCACGACGATGTCATTGATCACTCCGTCTCAAGACGCGGATCTCCCTCTGCCAATCTGGAGTTTGGCAACAAGATGGCTGTGCTCGCTGGAGACTTCCTCCTCGGGCGAGCTTCCGTCGCTCTGGCACGGTTGCGACACGTCGAAGTCATTGAGCTGCTCGCCACTGTCATTGCGAACCTGGTCGAGGGCGAGTTCATGCAGCTGAAGAATACGGAGCGCGACGAGCGAAGCCCCAAGTGGTCGGAGGAGACGCTGACCTACTACCTCCAAAAGACATATCTCAAGACTGCTAGTCTCATTTCCAAGTCGTGCCGCGCTTCCGCCCTGCTCGGCAATGCCGACAACACGACGGTCGAATCCGCCTATTCCTACGGACGAAACCTGGGGCTCGCGTTCCAGTTGGTGGACGATATGCTGGATTACACTCGAAGCGGCAAGGACTTGGGCAAGCCGGCTGGCGCTGATCTGGAGCTGGGGCTGGCGACGGCGCCGCTGCTGTTTGCCTGGAAGCAGAATCCCGAGCTTGGGGCCCTGGTCGGCCGCAAGTTTGAGCGGGAGGGAGACGTTCAGAGGGTAAGTTGACCACGAACGCACAGTCTTGGCGGTTTCGTTGCCGGATGTAATAGCTGACGCTTCACAGGCCCGTGAACTGGTGCTGCAGAGCGATGGTATCGAGCAGACGCGCGCTCTGGCCCAAGACTACGCGGACAAGGCCATCGCTGCCATCGCCGACTTCCCCGACAGTGAGGCCAAGGACGGTCTGATTGAGATGGCACAGAAGACCATCAAGCGACAGAAGTAAACCCAACAAGCGAAGGGGCGGGGCGTCAGCGGCGGCGGGGTTGCCGTGTATGATTATTGTATAGTGCATAAAATATGTGATACAGAGACAGCGAGGGCGACGGTGTACCTGGGAGACGATCGGGGATAGGTGCAGGAGTAGGCTTGCATGGTCTAAAAGCATTCGGCTATACAGGTGTTGGAGGCAGCGCTGGCGATTTCGCTGTAAGGCCAACCGTCATGATCACGGAAAGGGGGTTGTGTGGGCTGTTGTATATATAGCCGTTTCGGCTCAATCCCAGCGTTTCAAAGCAACTGCTGCTGTCTGTTGCATCACTGTTGTCAGGTAACCTGCTGCCTGGGTATGAGGTGTATTATGGCGGAAGGACGAATTCATTTCCTTTCATGCCAGGGTTTGCGAATAGTTCATGTAGGTGCTTCGACGTAGCTAGCTTCACATCACAGCCTGCTACAACAGCCGAGATGACAGGAGCTCATCATGCACGGCGGTATATTTAATGGAATGGAATTATGTTTAGTTCACGGCCAATACTATTCAGTTCCTCGACGTTTATTTTGGCCAATTCGTCGCGTGGTGGCAGTTGCTGGTTGCTACCCTATAGCGATTTTTCAGACGCGTTTTGTGGTGTTTCGGCCAGGTCCGACGTGCCCCTCCACACCTACCCCGCCATGGAAAGCTGAGCTGCGACCCTGTGACAAGATAACGGCGGGAAAGCTGCGATCCCCCATGCGGATGCAACGCTTGCATGTGGAATAGATAGAAGGACGAGGTGGATCAAGCGGATCAGCAAACGAAAGACTAGCTAGCTCATGTGTGCTTTGTCTCATTCAGGTCCCGCAGCCAGGCACTCGACCCAAACAAGGTTGGCCCCCGATGCCCAGGCTCGGCGCCGGCCGATGATGGCTGACATCGTCGTAGAGTCTCGGCAGCCCTTCAACGGCCGGTATTTAGAGGCGCTTCTGTAGACTTCGCCCCTTCAAGCATCGAGCCTGAGACCATTCACCAAGCTTCAGCCTTCCGTGATCAACCTTCAACCTCCGACCCAAGCTGCCACCATGTCAGCAGCCGGCCTCCCGGACGCGGGACCCCTCACGGTCCTCGTGTCGACCCGCGCAGTCTTGACTCTCCCTGACGACACCCTCATCCTGTCTCCCGCTACAGTCGCGGTATCGCCCGCAACGGGCAAGATTGTCTCCGTCACCGCAGACATTCTCCCCGAGAGCAGCTTCCCGCCTGGCACTACGTACGTGGACTACTCGCCGAAGCTGCTGCTGCCGGGGCTCGTCGACGCCCATGTCCACCTCAACGAGCCGGGGCGGACCGAATGGGAGGGCTTCTGGACGGGCACCCGGGCGGCGGCCAGCGGCGGCGTGACAACGGTGGTTGACATGCCGCTCAACGCCATCCCGCCCACGACGACGCTCAGCGGCTTCGAGGAGAAGCTACAAGCGAGCCGCGGCCAGTGCTGGGTGGACGTGGGATTCTACGGGGGCGTGATTCCGGGGAACGCGCACGAATTGAAGCCGCTGATTGAGGCGGGCGTCCGAGGCTTCAAGGGCTTCCTGATCGAGTCGGGCGTAGGTGGAGCCATGTTACAATTGCCGGGCTTCGGATGCTGATGCGAGACATTGCAGGTTGACGAGTTTCCGGCTGTGTCGTCCAAGGACGTGGCTCTGGCCATGGAGACGCTCAAGGACAGCGCGACAACACTCATGTTCCACGCCGAGATGGTCCCAGCTGAGGCCAGCGGCAACCAGTCCGCGCCGAGCGACGATCTGACAGCCTACAAGACGTTCCTCGACTCTCGTCCTCCATCGTACGAGACGTGCGCTGTCGAGGAAATCCTCTCCCTCGCACACATAGCGCCGTCGCTCCACCTGCACATCGTTCACCTCTCAGCCACGCAGTGCATCCCGCTGCTCAAGGCTGCGAGGGCGAGAGGCATCAACATCACGGCCGAGACGTGCTTTCATTACCTGGGGCTGTCGGCCGAGGAAATTGAAAAGGGTGACACCAGGCACAAGTGCTGCCCTCCAATCCGGGAGGGCAAGAATCGCGATGGTCTTTGGGAGGAACTCGTCACGGAAGACTCGTGCATCAAGACGGTCGTGTCGGATCACTCACCTTGCACTCCGGAGCTCAAGCTGCTGCCCAAGCACCTTTGCAAGACCCCAGAGGCAGCGCCAGCCGCGGAGGAGAATGGTCAATCGGTTTCCTCGGGAGACTTCATGGCCGCGTGGGGTGGCATCTCCTCCGTAGGCCTGGGGCTCCCTATCCTGCACACCTCTGCCAAGCAGCGCTCCTCCTCGTCGAAGACGCCCTCGATAACGGACATGGTGCGCCTCTGCAGCCAAGCGACGGCGGCCCAGGTCGGGTTATCGCACCGCAAGGGCGCGCTGCGGGCCGGCATGGATGCCGACGTGTGCGTTTTCGACGATGCGGAGTCGTGGACATTTTCGCAAGGCGACATGCGCTGGAAGAACCGGTGCTCGCCGTGGGAAGGCCGCGACTTCACGGGCCGTGTGCGGGAGACATGGCTGCGAGGGCGCAAGGTGTTTGAGCTGGGAGCTGGCAGGGACGGTTTCGTGGTGGAGGAGCCGTTCGGGGAGTCGATTACGGAGAGGAGGACCGTTTAAGGTGAGGATGGATGGATAGTGATCGGAGCAGAAGAGGACGGCCAGAATATGTAGACGTGATCCAGACGAGACGGAATGGAGCACGTGATAGAGGTCATGGTTATAAGACTTGCTGCGAAACTAAATGCATGGCATCTGGCGAGCACGGCGGATGAGGAACGTGAACGAATCCAGCGCGGATGGCTGCACGAGGTACTTCCAACGAGAGGCGAGGTGCCAGTCTGGGACAGCAACCGCAGCAAGTCAATCGGCTTCAATACGGTCGCTCCAGCTCTATGAGCGTTGCACCAAATAAGCGCATTGGACGAGGTTGGAACGAATTGGTTGGGATGAGGAGAAATGAAATGTGTGAATCATCCTGTTCAACTGCGTTGGTGATACGAAATTGATCAGACCGAGCCGCCCCAGTGCGCACAGTTCTCGTGTGCGCAGGCGTGGAGCAGATGTCCTTATAGGACAAAATAATTGACATCGGAATATCTGCGGCCATAGATTAGCTGGGAGATCGTCAGACTGAAGTAAAACTTCAATCCTACGGATGCCTATCTGAAGGTCGTGTGTTCGAGTCACACTGGCCGCATTTATTTTTTGCGTTTTTTCGCAATTCTTTTTTACAGTCCCCCTAATGGGGCAAGCCTTCTTGAGTAACATTGGCTCGCCAATCGAACATCTGCGGCCATAGATTAGCTGGGAGATCGTCAGACTGAAGTTAAACTTCAATCCTACGGATGCCTATCTGAAGGTCGTGTGTTCGAGTCACACTGGCCGCATTTAATTTTTTTGTTATTTTTGCAAAATTATTTCTCTCACTCTGTCCGCCTTCTCCACCATTGCTGTTATTCTCAGGACCAACAGAAATAATTCTTTGGAAATTTTTTTGCTCATTGCTTCTATTTTGGACTATCTTCAGCTGCTCCATCTACGACTCACAGGGGCGCGTTGCGCCTTTGAGTTCTACCTTTGACCCGCGTGACGCAAGGGTTTTCTAATTCTACAACATATTACAAATATTTTCAAATATACAACGTAAATATACATCGTGTCTCTTTTTGCCTTAATGGTTCTCAATGTTCTTCGGCTCCTGGTGCGTGGCCTTGACCTCCTCCTCCACCGATGTGCTCTTGGACACGGTCCAAACCGTCGGCAGCACGATGATCAGGGAGCCGATGCAGAGCCCCCAATTCATGCCCAACTGTGTCATCGGGCTCACCTTGAGCGCGTTAATGCGCCACGCCATCGCGCCGCCCGCGGCCTGCAGACTCTTGTAGGCGCCGACGAGCACGGCGGCGCGGCCTGCGCTGTTGGACTCGGTGCCGATCAACCAGTAGGCGAAGCCCTGCCAGAGGGCGTCGTAGGCGCCGTAAAAGATGTACAGGAACATGGGCCCCGTGGATATGCTTCCCTCCTTGTAGTCGACGTCCTGCTTGTGGCCTTGGGCCAGGCGCTCGTTCTGCCACTCCTGAAAGGAGAAGCCACCGCCCCAGATGGCCATGCCGGTGACGAAGACGATGGCCCAGCCAAGCCGCGCACGGGCGGGGCGCTGCAGCCAGGGGATGTCGAGGACGAGGCCGATGAGCAGGCCGCCAAGCATCTGGGCCAGCCAGTACAGGGCGCCGTTGAGGGATCGGGTGCGGATGTTGAAGGTCTCGCCGTTGACATTGTTCTGCTGGTAGCTGTAGAAGACGTTGGCGGAGAAAAAGAGCGGCAGCATGCAGACGACACGCCACTTGCACATGGTGCGAGCGGCGGTCATGAACGTCCCCTTGAGATTGTGCTTCTCTGTTTCGACGGCGCGATGCAGCTGAGCAAGGCGGATGCGCGAGGGCGAGCAGATGAAGACGCCGAGGAGCCAGCCAAAGAGCATGATGGCCATGAGGGCAATGTAGGTCGAGTTGGAGACGGTGCCGGCCGTGGAGTCGTAGTTGATGCCGAAGGAGGCGAGCGAGCCGATGCCGCCACCGAGGTTGAAGATGACCCAGAAGACGGCAATGGCGCGGCCCTTTTGCGACTCGTTGACGTACGTCGTCATTATGGCGCCCTGGACAATCCAGATGAAGGAGGCGCCGATACCGAGGAGGGCACCCGAGGCGATGACAAAGGCGCCGTTGGCCGTCTCGTTGAAGTTGAGCAAGCTGCCGCTGTACAGGGCGTACGTCCAGCCGCCGATCAGGAAGCAGATGCGCGGGCCGACCCAGGAGAAGATGGGGCCGGCGACGAAGAGGGCCGTGGCCGCCGTCGTGGAGAGTAGGGCGACGGTGGCGTTGGCGGCCACGGTCGGGTCGACCTGGCCGGCGCCTCCAAGACCTGACAGGGCATTATACATCTACGAGTCGCGACAAGGTCAGCTACATCATCCCGCAAGAGGGTCGCGGAGTCGAGAGGGTCGGGGGAGGGGACCTACGCCAGGGAGGCAGAAGCAGATGAAGCTGATGAGGAGAATCTGCGTCCAGGGGTGGGCGTAGAAGCGGACGAGCTTGGACTGGTGAGGCTCCTGAGGGCCGCCAAGCTCCTGCTGCGCGCCATCGCGGGCGTCGGTGGCGAAGTCGTGCTCGGCCGAGTGCACGACACTGGGCTTGTGGTGCTCCGACGAGGCCCGGCCCTCGTGCTCGTGCCCTTGATCCATCGCGGGTGGGCTGAATCCTTGTTTCACTTTCCTTCCTCGTGTGGCGGTTCAGCACGCTCTCGATTCGCCAAGGCAAACTTCGCGCAGCGAGGACTGAAGAAGAAGTTGAACAACGGCCCGGGGCCCCGGATTGGAGAAACGCGGAGTCGGCAGGCCGTACATATATCTACCTATCGTGGGGGCGGCGCTGCGTGGTGTGGTGGCATCGGCCCAGCCAGGCATTGCCGGGCAGCAGTACCAACTTCGCGCAACTCATCGACAGGCAAAAGGCCCAAAGAGGCAAGGAAACGAACGGTCCTGGGGCCCCCCAAACCCTTCACACGTTACATGGGGTGGCGCCCGCCGCTCCACAGACCGCCGTCGACGTCTGGTTGCGCCCGGTGGAGGCGGCGGGCCGGGGAACTCTTGACTCGCGGCCAATTGCCGACGGCCGAGACGGACCTGGGTGGTCGCTAACACGCACCGGCGGAGACGTTCCGCGTGCCTTCGGTGCCTCGTCGTGTATTTTCCTTGGATGGGCTAATGGATTTCGCCTCCACGACTCCAGCCTGGGGGAACGACGACGTTATCTTTTGCGGGGGAGCGCCGTTGTTGCAAGAAAGTAAAGCAACTCGGCTGCCGGCTCGCCTCCGCAGTCACGTAGCACTGCTACGAGCACCGCTGACATGTTCACCCTAATGCTCCGATGCAGGAATGATGAACTTGCTTGTCTCCGGGCCCGGCGAAGGCATGCTGGGGCTCGGAGCGCCCTGTCGACCTGGTGTGACGCCCAGCTCGGATCGCTGCCGGTTTCCACGGCCGGCCGGTAATAACGTGGGGGGCCTGCAGTTAGCCGAGCGCTAGAGGTGCGCCAGGCCACCGATGCACCTTGAATGGGCAGTTGTTCGCCGCTCTATTTGTATACCTCACGAGCCATCGCAGCCGACGGGTTGCAATCGACGGCTGCTGAGATCAGGGCGTATCACGGCTCAATTGTTGCCACCTCCCGGAGACGTGCATGCTCCCGTCAACAGCAAAAATGGGATCGTCTGAGGCGTCATTCGCGCAGCCCGTCCCCGTGGTCCAGCTCGCGGGACTGCAGACGGAGACCAGGAACCCGCGGACCACGAGCATCGACAGCGTCTCGACGCTGGAGCTGTGCCGCATCCTGCAGCGCGAGGACAGCCGCATACCGGCGGCGGTAGAGCCGTGCGTGCCCGTGATTGCAGAGGTCATCGACGTGCTGTCCGAGCGGGTGCGCCGCGGCGGACGGGTGTTTTACATCGGCGCGGGCACGAGCGGGCGGTGAGTTGCATTGTCCGGTGCTTAATATATCAACGCCCGCGAGGAGGCTTGGGACTGCGCCAGGCCGAATCGGCAAACTGACGAGCCACAGACTGGGCGTGCTGGATGCGTCTGAGATCCCGCCTACGTACTCGGCGCCGCCCGACAAGTTCGTGGCACTCATCGCCGGAGGCGACTATGCCCTCAGGCACGCCAAGGAGGGCGCCGAGGACAGCCGCTCCGGCGCCGAAGCGGACCTGCGGGCCTGCAGCTTCGACCCCGACGTCGACTCCCTCGTCGGCATCGCGTCCTCGGGCCGCACGCCATACGTGCTCGGCGGGCTGGCCTACGTCAAGGCCCTCGGCGGCACGACCGTCGGGCTCGTCTGCGTGCGACCGTCGGCCGTGGCCGACGAGGGCAACGCGGACCATGTCATTGCCGCCGTGACGGGGCCCGAGGCCGTCACCGGCAGCACGCGCATGAAGGCCGGCACGGCGACGAAACTGGTGCTCAACATGATCAGCACGGGCATCATGATCAAGCTGGGCAAGACGTATGGCAACCTGGTGAGTGAGCCCTGAGCACCACTCCCCGGGCCCCGCCGCTGGGGGCTGACCGCCGTCGTCCCAATGCGGCAGGTCGGGAGCTTACAGCGATCTAATTTTCGCTCATCTCGGCATTTAGATGATCGATCTGAAAGCCACCAATGTCAAGCTAAGGCAACGCGCTAAGAATATCCTGCGGCTCGTCGGCGGCGGCGCCGCCTCTAGGCTGACGGATGAGGAGCTCGACCAGGTCCTGCAAGCCTGCCGCGGCAGCGTGAAGCTCGCCGCCGTGGCTATTGCCCTAGACGTGTCGGTGGGTGACGCCGAGTCGCGACTTGAGCGACACAAGGGCGTTCTCGCGCGGGTGCTCGAAGAGGCTGAGCAGCAGGCAGCGGCCGAGCAGCATCGCGATGAAGGGCTGGTGCTGTGCGTCGACGCTGGGGGCACGAGTTGCAAAGCGGTCATCATGACCAAGGGTGGTGCAACGGCGTGCGGGACCGCCGGACCCTGCAACGTGTACGACGTCCTTGCGCTTTAGACGGCCCTTGCTCTCTTACTGACATGCTACGTAGTTCGACGATTGGACTGGACGCTGCTGTGGAGTCCATCTCCAAGGCTGTTCAGGAGGCGACAGACAGCTGCGAAGCGACAAAGGGCCGCCCGTTCCAGTCGGTCAAGTTCTCGTCCGCCTGGGTAGGCATCGCGGGCTATGATCGACCAGCCCTCGCTTCGCAGATAGACACGACCCTTTCAAGGCTCTTTAAGTTGCCTCTCGGCCGCGGCGGCTTGAATGTCACCACCGACATCGACCTCCTGCCCACAACCATAGCCGCCAACCCGGCCCTCGACTCTGTCATAGTTGTCGTCGCAGGCACGGGCTCCGTTGCCATGAGCTATGCCCGAGACGCTGACGGATCCTTGCGGCGCACCAACCGCGCCGGCGGATGGGGGTACCTCCTCGGTGACGACGGCGGTGGCTACGGCATCGGCCGGGAAGCGCTCCGCCGGTCGCTGCTCGCCTCGGACCGGCACCGCGCGTGCAGCTCCCCGCTGCCGCCGCTGGCTGAGGCCGTCTTCCGGCACTTCGACACGCAGCCTCCCGCTGGAGACTTGCTGAGCGCGGTGTTGGTTCCTGACTCGGCCCTGCACCAGGCCGATGGCGCGGCGCAGGCGACGACGAAGCGCATTGCGTCCGTTGCCAAGACGGTCCTCGACCTCGCCGCCTCTGGCGAGGACGGGGACGCAAAGTGCATTGTAGAGGGCGGGACGGCAAGCTTGGCGAAGCTGGTCGCGCTGCTCGTGGAGTCGCAGGGCCTCACGCCGACGCGAAGCGGGCTGGTCCTTGCTGGTGGGCTGATGCAAGACGAGCGGTACAGGTTGGCCTTGGTAGGCGCCGTGGAGAAGCAGCTGGGGGTGTTTGGCAAGGTCGACGTCGTCGGTCAGCCAGCTGTAGACGGAGCACGGTTCCTTCTTGGCTTGTAACTCGGCGATGCAGCCTGGTATGCCGCGAGGCAGTGTCATTCAGCTGCAGTGGGAGGGCCGCCAGACTTGTTGTGAATCCATGGCCGGCCAGTGTAGACATGAAAGACTACCTATACTCGTAGAATAGAGGTCTCTTCGGTAACGACGGTAGGCTCGGCTCTGCAGACCTGAGACGGCAGCCTGCAATCTCATCAGCGCCAGCGCACAGCTGAGGTCGGTATGGCCGCGTGTCCGTGTAACGTTCGCACCGGACAACCCCAGCGGGCTCCATCAGCGTCGATGCTAATGACAGCCCGACGTCGTCTCATGACACGCTAGATTCTTCCTCCGCCTCTCTCCCCTGCCACACCCATTCGGCAGTGCCTCCCGCGGGCGCTCCACCAGGCTCCATTGCGCCGAGAAGCGCAGCCCGCGAGCCGCATCAAGGCGCGGCTCCGCTGTCGACTCCCCATGGTGACATCCACCAGCCTTCAGCTGCCTCTCCCGGGGCCTGAGATGCTACGGAGGAGCGTCCCGCCGTCTCGACGTCCGTTGCCCCAGGGTTCCCCGGCGTGGGCGGACGAGGGGAAGCTGCGGATAGCCGGGGAGCAGGCAGAGATTGTGGACTCAGGACGTGAGCTGCGCAGAGTGTGCGTATCCGACGCAATGTCTCAGCGCGTTGCGGCTTGCACTTCGTTTGGAACGTGAACGAGGGCGCCGCCGCCGGTCAGGGGACGGCATTCATTGTTGGCGGCGCGCCTCCCGAGACGGGCGGCGAAAATTTTCCGACCAGAGTAACAGCGGCACGTGGCGGCGCCGCACCAAATGGAAGCCGCAGTCGGGCCCGGGTCGGGTGCCTTGCAGTGCCGCAGTACCTGATTTTAGCGCCTGGACGGAGCAGCTAGCCACCGCAGCGGCGCTCGACGTGTGCCCTGGGCGGCGCTCCAGGCTGAGGCGGGTCCTGGACGCTTTGTGCGAGCGCGAATAGGTAGCCTTGCAATGCAGCCTTGCAAATGCTCATCTCGCATTGGACGTCGCTAGCGCGAAGCTTGGATCCAGGCAGTCGATCCCCTTTCTTCTAGAACACCACCACGCTGTTTTGTCGCTCATCACGAACCCCCCCTTACGTCAGAACGCGGCACCCAGGGCTCGGCCATTCGTCCGTCACGCCTTCACGAGACTCAATTGACATCCTCGAGCCTCCGGCAACGCACTCAGTCGAGATGGACGGCCCCATCGCCGGCACTGGCGCCCATGGCGACCATCCTTTCTACCCCCTCGGCGTCCAGATCCCCGGCTACGTCGCCAACTCCATGTCGGCGGGCGTGCTGGTCCTCACCTTCGCCGTCGGGTGCGGCGTCATCTTCCTGCCCACATATCTCATCGCCTCGCGCGCCCGGCCGACCCTGCCTATGTGCGAGCTGCTCATCACCTTTTGGTTTGTCCTGTGTGGCTTCATCCACTTGTTTTTCGAAGGTAAGCCAGAGCTCATGAGGCTGAGCGCCCCTGCACAACTCCACGTATATGTCTTTTCCGCTGACACGGCAAGGTTACTTTTCCTACAACCACCTCGACATGGCCAGCAAGAATGATCTCTTTGGCCAGCTGTGGAAGGAGTACTCGCTGTCCGACTCGCGCTACATGACGCAGGACCCCTTTGTCGTCTGCATGGAGACCGTCACCGCCTTCTTCTGGGGCCCGCTGTCGTTTGCCTGCGCCTATTTCATCGTCAAGGAGCACCCGCTGCGCCACCCGGTGCAGCTCATTGTGAGCCTCGGCCAGCTGTACGGCGACGTGCTGTACTATGCCATCTGCTGGTTCAACGAGCTGATATATGGCATTGCCTACTCTCGTCCGGAGCGCTTCTACTACTGGATGTACTTTATCCTTTGCAACGCCTTCTGGATTGTCATCCCATTCATGCTCTTGTATCAGAGCGTCGGCGAGACGGCTTCCGTCTTTGCCAAAGTGAAGAAGGCGACATCTGGCAAGAAGACGCTATGAGTTCCGTCGTGTCTGATATTGAGGCGATTCATTTATTCAATGCCAGTCCTAGGAGACTGAGAGAGCTTTTTGCTAGGAGTGGACAGTCGGAGGCAGTTCTGGAAATGGTAATGGGCTTTCGGCATTGGCTTTACATACTGTGCGTCTCTACGGGGTTGAATTCGCCTGGTACAGGTATTTTGGAGCGAAGGACTTAAATGAGCCCCTTGAGGCAAGCACATATCACTACGCCCCAGCTAGAGGTAATAGAATGGAGCAAAAAAAATTCGTTCATTGTTTGCAAAGGTCGGCCTCAATAGAGATCACATGTTTGTCTTGTCACCAAGAAGAGTCTTTTGCTTTGGCCACAGATCTTACCGTTGCTCTGCGGCACCTGAGGCCTTGACGCGCCCTTTCATTTACACCGGGTGCATCCTCACTTATCTGACCTACCCTGTAGCTGGAGACATATGCAACAGGCATTAGGGGGAATTATGGCGACTCTCAGACTGTAGTTTCCTTGACACTTGCTAAAGAGGGATTCCAGGCTCGCGTTCAAGACATTTGCTGAAGTAGGTAAACTTTGACAAGTGAGCACACACATGAATGCAGCAGCTGAGCTCCGCAGAAGCCCTTGGCATGTCCAAAAAACAATATCATTCACCAGCGCCGTCGCTATGAAGTTCTAAACCATCATGGATGCCCGAATTTAATCGGCATGTCCCTCAATGCCATTCTTGATGCCTTCGAGTACGGGCGCCCATTGCCCATTGGCCCTGTACTTGCCAACCTCTGCAAAACGATCGCCGGCAATCTTGCGGATGAGAAGAGTGTCCTTTGCCCGTTTCATATTGCGTCCCTCCCCAGTAGAGAGGTACTCTTCGAACCAAGCTTCCTCCGCCGGATCGAGTGGCATGAAGGCCAGCTCACTGATGCGGCTCGAAGCTTCTTGGCCCCGACCGCTATCCAGGATCGACGAGACCCACCGTCGAAACAGCTGTTCTCGGGTGTGCTGAGGATATGTACGGGAGAACGACAATGCATCAGCGACGCTCGTCCGGGCCAGAGCATCGAATAGCAGCTCCAAGGCCAGCGACGTCTTCAATATCGGCTGCACCGTATGGAAGTAGGACAGCGCGAGGCTGTAGTCGTTGTCCTGCGCATGGCGCACCAGTGCAATGATGATGTCGTCGGCAAAGTCGGGGCTCAGGGATGGGTGTGCAACGTACTCGAGAGCTCTCTGGAACGGTGTGCTGTCAGCGATGGGCCGCTCTGCATATGTGCGACACAAGAACCAACCTCGAAATCCCGTCTGTCCAGATACCACAGCCCCTTCATAAAGACCTGATAGTTGCTGGGCATGCCGGATTCTGACGCAAAACCCTCAGAGATGGATTCGCTGCCAGCCATGTCAAAGTCGAGCAAGATATAATACAGGAGTGACTGCTTGTGGTGCATCGACATTCCGGCTTCGCAAATCTGCTGATGCAGCTGTCGGAGCGCATTGTCGGTCTTCGGAGGGTAGGCTTTGATCCAGAGTCAGCGCACGACGAAGTCGACCTGCGGCGAAGCCAAGACGTACCTTTGGAGATGCCCAGAGCCTTGGAGACACGGTCGATGAACAGCGTGCCTTCTAGGCTCTTGCGATTGTTCTCGATCTCATGCTGGAGTCTGCGGTCGTAGGGGATCTGCAGGTCCGCAGGGAACACGGCATGGAATTTTGTGTAGTCAAGCATGGCAGCGGCGATGGGTCTGAAGTATGAGCGCCGCAGCTGAAGCCATCAAGATTGAATTGAATGCGACTAAGACAGAGAGCATGGGCTGGCTGGTCGCAATAGCGCCCAGGTCGCTGAAGTCGCGCTATCACGTGCTCTAACTGTAGGCTGAGGTGGACACACCCTGGGGTGGGGTGCGATTGTTTACTTCCACCGTTTAGGACATTTCCAAACAAAGCGAGCCCTGGTGACGCGGGGGACTTCTATTGCAACCGTTTTGCCAGACTGCCAGCAGCTGCAGACACGGCGACGCCACGCCTCACGCCGCAGTGAGCTTCCATCTTCTAGCAACACATATCTTTGTTCTGTACATCCATACACGGCCTGCAAAGACAGCAGCCGCAGCCAGCCATGTCGGCCACCCCTCCCACGCGGCCGTCGCGACGCGCCGCTACCAGGCGAACGGCAATCGTCGACTCCGACGACGAAGACGAGATCACAAACACCACAAGGACCCCCGCCGATGAGGAGGAGGACTTCACGCCAGAGCCCACAAAAAGCCCGCGGCGGCAGACGCGGAGCCGGAGGTCGGTGGCACCGGTTGCTGCTCCTGCAGCGGCGCCTCGTGGCCGCGGACGGCCCAGAAAGACGCCCACTCCAGCTCCAGCCCCTGTGCCGGCGACCGAGCCCAGCGAGATGTTCGATGCCGACCAGACGATAAAGCCAGATCCCGAGGAGCCCCCAAAGAAGCCCTCGCCGCGTAAGCGCAAGAGCGTCGCATCGCGGGCCTCCATGTCTTCAGTTCCGGACCTCGCCCCGCCAACGCCCAAGCCGTCCACATCGCCGGATGCGACCCAGGTGCACGGCGCGCCTCTGGCAGACATCACAGTTTCTAGTGTGAATACTACGCAAACGCTCGACGATACGCATGACACGATCAAGCCACTCAAGCCTTTCGATACCCCGATGGACCGGCCAATCGACATTGTCCTCAAGCAGCGAACAGTCACCATACCGCTGGTTGAAGAGACGACTACGCCCAAATCCCGGACTGTGCTAACCTTTCTCATTCTCAACAACTTCAAGAGTTACGCTGGGCGGCAGGAGGTTGGCCCGTTTCACGCCTCCTTCTCTTCAGTCGTCGGCCCCAATGGCTCCGGCAAGTCCAACGTGATCGACTCCCTGCTCTTCGTTTTTGGATTCCGAGCCAGCAAGATGCGCCAGGGCAAGATCTCGGCCCTGATCCACAACTCTGCCCAGCACCCCAACTTGGACTATTGCGAGGTTGAAGTCCACTTCCAGGAAGTTATGGACCTGGTACGTCCACCAACACTCTGAATTCGTTCTTCTGCTAACAGTGTCAGCCCGGTGGCGGCCATGAGGTTGTCCCTGACTCCACACTCATCATTTCTCGAAAGGCCTTCAAGAACAACTCGAGCAAGTATTACATCAACGGCAAGGAGTCGAACTTCACAGCTGTTACCACGCTCCTGCGCGACCGCGGCGTCGACTTAGATCACAAACGGTTCCTCATTCTTCAGGGAGAAGTGGAGTCAATTGCTCAGATGAAGGCCAAGGCCGCCAATGAGCACGAGGACGGCCTCCTAGAGTACCTCGAGGATATCATTGGAACTTCCAAATACAAGACGCCCATCGACGAAGCTGCCACAGAGGTCGAGACACTCAATGAGATTTGCATGGAAAAAAGCGGTCGAGTCCAACATGTCGAAAAGGAAAAGCACAGCTTGGAGGATAAGAAGGAGAAAGCTCTCGCCTATATTCGTGATGAGAACGAATTGGCCATGAAGCAGTCCGCCCTGTACCAACTGTTTATCCACGAGTGCCACGACAACGTTGCCGTCACGGAAGAGGCCACGAATCAAATGCAAGCTCAACTTGACAAGGAGCTCGAGAAGCACCAGGGCAGCGAGAAGTTGATCAAAGACCTTGAGAAGCAATACTCCAAGGGCAGCAAGGAGTTCGAGACGGAGGAAAAGCAGACACAGGCTTTGGTGAAGGAGATGGCGAAGTTCGACCAGGAGCGAGTCAAGTTTGATGAGAAGCGCAAGTTCTTGGAAGACAAGACGAAGAAGCTCCAGAAGACAATCGCCAACGCCGAAAACTCGACTGTCGAAGCTGACGAGACCATCGAGACGTGCAACCAGGATCTCGAGACATGGACCCATGAGGTGGCCAACCTAGAAGAGCAGGTCAAATCCGAAGAAGCTGAGCTTGCCAAGATTCGAGATGGCCTTAAAGGCAAAACCCAGGCATTCTCGGACCAGATTGCGGCCAAACAAAAATCCTTGGAGCCGTGGATGGAGAAGATCAATCAAAAACAATCCGCAATTGCCGTCGCGGAGAGCGAAATGAATATCCTCCAGGAAAAGGCGAATGCCGGCGCCGTTGCACTTGAGGAGCTGGAGGCAAAGGTCGTTTCCATCGAAGAAGGAAAGGCCGCTAAGCTCGAGGAACTCAAGTCTTGCGAAGCTGAAAAGGAGGACTTGGTCAAAGAAGCCGAGAGGATGATTTCGGAACTGAAAGTCCTCTCAGAACAGGAGCCCAAGATGCGATCTAAGATCTCCAATGCCCGGCAAAAGGCAGACGAAGCCCGCTCGAGCCTGGCTAACACCCAGACACGAGGCAACGTCTTGACAGCCCTCATGCGCATGAGAGATTCGGGTCGTATTGACGGCTTTCATGGACGGCTAGGAAACCTGGGTGCCATTGACCCGAAATACGACGTCGCCGTTTCCACGGCTTGTGCCGCCCTGGACAATTTTGTCACTGAAACAGTGGAAGCTGGCCAGCAGTGCATCGAATACTTGAGGAAGAACAACCTTGGTCGCGGCAACTTCATCTGTCTGGACAAGATGCGAACGCGTGCTCTGGCACCCATCCAGACTCCAGAGAACGCACCACGCCTGTTTGACCTGGTCAAGGCCAAAGAGGACAAGTTCCGCCCGGCCTTCTACCACGCCATGCAGGACACATTGGTCGCCACCGACTTGGCCCAAGCCAACCGCATTGCATATGGTGCCAAGAGATGGCGAGTCGTTACCCTCGCCGGCGAACTTATCGACAAGTCTGGTACCATGTCAGGTGGTGGCTCGACTGTCAGGAAGGGACTCATGTCATCCAAGCTTGTTGCCGATACCACGAAGGAAACGGTAGCCAAGCTTGAGGAAGATCGAGACGCCTGGGAGACTAAGTTCCAGGAGTTCCAGGAGTACCAGCGGGAGTGCGAGGGTAACCTGAAGGACCTGAACGAGCAGATACCGCGCCTCGAAACCAAGATGCAAAAAATTGGGCTGGAGATTGATAGCGCCACGCGAAACCTCGCCGACGTTAAACGACGCATCAAAGAGGTGAGCAAGGAGCACCAGCCGTCCGCCTCGGATTCCAGCCGTATCAAGGCGCTGCAGAAGGAGGTGGCCAAGCTCAACGCCGAGATCGAGCAACTCCATGGAGAGACTGCAAGTGTCGAGGAAGAGATCAAGGTCTTGCAAAACAAGATCATGGAGGTCGGCGGCGAGAAGCTGCGTGCTCAACGGGCCAAGGTCGATGGGCTCAAGGAGGAGATTGCGTCACACGGCGAGGAAATGTCCAGCGCCGAAGTTCGAAGGGCCAAGGCTGAGAAGCAAAAAGTCAAGCTGGCAAAGGACATGGCCAAGGCTACCAAGGAGAGAGACTCTGCTGTCCGGGATATGGAAAAGCTGGAGGACGACATCGCCAATCAGGGGCAAAAGGCCGATGAGCTCAAGAGCCGTGTCGAGGAGGCAGAAGCCGGGCTTGCTGCCAAGAAGAAGGAGCTCGTGGCATTCAAGAAGGAGCTGGACGAAAAGACGTCAGAGCTGAACGAAAGCCGCGCAGTTGAGATCGAGATGCGCAACAAGCTGGAAGAGAACCAAAAAACGCTTGCCGAGAACCAAAAGCGGCTGCGTTATTGGAACGAGAAACTGTCCAAGCTTGTGCTTCAGAACATCGAAGACCTTACCGGCGAATCAGCTGCCTCAGCTCCTAAAAGGCAAGAGGGCAACTCGACTACGGATGAAGACGTTGACATGACCGATGCGCCGAACAAGGATGTTGAGATGACAGACGCCATGCCAGAGAATGAAGGAGAAGACGGAGTAGAGGAGGAACGGTCAACCCAACCGCAGGAACTCCCCAGGTACACCCCGGATGAACTCGCAGACATGAACAAGGAGACTCTCAAGGGCGAGATTGCTGCCTTGGAGGAAAAGACTCAGAATGTCAATGTGGACCTAGGAGTACTGGCCGAGTACCGCCGCAGGGTCGAGGAGCACGCCGCTCGCTCCTCCGACCTCCAATCGGCCATTGCTCAGCGAGACTCAGCCAAGAAGCGGTGCGATGATCTCCGGCGCCTGCGGCTAGAGGGATTCATGGAGGGCTTCAGCGCTATCTCCCTCCGCCTCAAGGAAATGTACCAGATGATCACGATGGGCGGCAACGCGGAGCTGGAACTAGTGGACAGCCTGGATCCGTTCAGCGAGGGCATCCTGTTCAGCGTGATGCCGCCGAAGAAGAGCTGGAAAAACATTGGCAACTTGTCCGGTGGCGAGAAGACACTAAGCAGTCTGGCTCTCGTGTTTGCTCTGCACCACTACAAGCCCACGCCGCTGTACGTCATGGACGAGATTGATGCCGCCCTTGATTTCAGAAACGTGAGTCACACCCTTCCGTCATCCATGATATCCGCTAATGTGAAACGGCTTAGGTCTCTATCGTTGCCAACTACATCAAGGAGCGAACCAAGAACGCCCAATTCATCGTCATCTCTCTGCGGAACAACATGTTTGAGCTTGCGGCGCGCCTGATCGGCGTGTACAAGGTCAACCACATGACCAAGAGCGTGACGATCGAGAACAGGGACTATCTATCACGGTCGCAGCCGCCGCAACGGCCGACCGGCGCGGGTCATACGACTACGCTGGCGCTGAGGTGATGTTGACATGGGTTGACATATTGCGATGTGTATATAAGACATGACCAGGACGAAGTCTGACTCCTGGCTCGGGTGGGAATTGATGACCATGATGGCAGACGACTCGGGCATTGCATGTAAGGTACTATGGATGGATGCGGAAATGAGATTTGTTTTTGCTCAGCTGCGCGGTATCAGCAAATAGACACTCATGCCGTCCAAAAGTCAGTGGGTGCGAGGCCCATCGCGAGATATGTATTCTTTCATCGTCACCATCGGCATTTGCCATGGAAACTATTTACACCCTATGCCCAAATACCTGGCGGCCGAGTGGCTGAAGCATGGCAATCTCGTTTGCAATTATATCATTCAGCTCCTCATGACGGACCGTGTCCCACTCACCCTCATGTCTTCTCTGAAGGACAACTGCCACAGCAGTACTCCGTTGGCGGGCTGAACTTGCAGTCACCGCATGAAGAATGTGAGGCGGGCGCGGTTTCAGACAATCTTGCGTGATTCTTCTACGAAAGCGCAGTGGCCGATTGCGCATAACGGCTTTTCTCGGCATCACGCTCAACACGAGGAAGATTTACGACATGAACGATATCCACTTGACGACGAGACGGTAGTCCGATTGATTTGAAATCTCTCGATTCTTAACAGCAGTTGTTCATCTAAATCCCTTTTTGAATGCAGACGTAACCGTAACCAGACTCCATCCCAATCATCATTCCCGTTTAAGCCTTGGGGGTGGTAGGGACAATCTTCTTGCCGTCCTTGTTGTAGCGAACACGGGGAGGGGGAGCACGGTTGCGGCGGCCAGTGCGGGATCGGACGCTGCGAATTTTTGTCAGTAAACTTTCTCCACGTACCGGCTAAACAGACGATCAGAGATCGTAGTATGGGAGTGTATCCATAGTACGACCAAGGCTCATCTGAAGCACATACGCCCGAGGGCGCAGTTGTCACACTCCCAGGAAGGACAACGTACCGGACAATCTTGCCATGGATGGCGCAAGAGACGCAGTACTGCAGCTTCAGGTACATCTTGGGTACGGTGTACTCCGAGAAGACGGAGGCATCCGAGATGTCACCTACGGCCAGGTCAGCAAAGATTCTCCGTTGGCTCCGCGCACCACCATTCCCCTCGCACATTGCGTGTGCAACAGAGAACAGGGAGGGCCGAGGGTAGACGTACGGATAGCAGCAGACTCAACCATGTTGCGGATGGTGAACCGCTTGATGGCCTTGTCCTTGGGCGTGCATCGCGAGCAGTTGCTGCAGCGGATGGGCTTGACGTGGCCGCGGCCCTTCTTGTTGCGGCCGCTGTGAGAGAAATGCGTTAGCTGGAGGTCCTCGCGAGGTGCATCATCGTTGGCGGCATCGCTCTACGCGGA
Source organism: Tolypocladium tropicale (assembly GCA_024340005.1). NCBI lineage: Eukaryota > Fungi > Ascomycota > Sordariomycetes > Hypocreales > Ophiocordycipitaceae > Tolypocladium > Tolypocladium tropicale. The sequence continues at coordinate 16,905 of JALHBU010000160.1, read as the reverse complement.
CGGCTCGTGGTGACCCCGTCGGCGACAGCGAATTGCGGCATCGAGGACTGGAGAGGGAGAAGCGTACTTGTTCTTTCTCTTCTTGACCATCTTGGCGGTATCTGAGGCGAGCCGTTAATACCAAGGAGGGATGAGCTTGGGGTGGAGGAAGACGTACTGCAGTGGTTGCTGTCGAAAAGATTAAGAGGTTGTGCAAAGTCGCGCCAGCTAGTCAATTCAAACGAGACGTGCCCCACATCACGGGAAATTCACCAAGGGCAGGGCAGTGCCCACGAAAACCCTAGGTCATGTGACTCCACCTTCGCTCGCACTGGCCGGCCCAGCCGAAATTTCTCAGCGCGCGCCACTCCACCGTTGGCGAGACTCTCCTCAGTCAACCGCAACATCTGAAGATTGCTTAGGACGGCAATATCTATTGTCGAGGTACGTCTGAAAGATGTCGCATTCTGCTTTCCCTTTCACGGAGGGAGCGTCAATGATGCATCCCTCCTGAAGCTCCTCCCCGTCGCAGCATCTGTCTTGCTTTCCTCTGCCGCCACCCGCGACGTTTTCGCACCCTCGCGGTCGATATGTCGCGGGACGGATTCCCACGCCGAAATTCTCCTCTCGCCGCAGCTGCAACATGACCATGAACAAGGACTCTAACCCTCCAAGCTAGGCAAGATGCAGATTTTCGTCAAGACCCTCACGGGGAAGACGATCACCCTTGAGGTGGAGTCTTCCGACACCATCGACAATGTCAAGTCCAAGATCCAGGACAAGGAGGGCATCCCCCCGGACCAGCAGCGCCTGATCTTCGCTGGCAAGCAGCTCGAGGATGGCCGCACCCTCAGCGACTACAACATCCAGAAGGAGAGCACCCTGCACCTGGTGCTGCGCCTGCGTGGTGGTGGCAAGAAGCGCAAGAAGAAGGTCTACACCACCCCCAAGAAGATCAAGCACAAGCGCAAGAAGACGAAGCTGGCTGTGCTCAAGTACTACAAGGTGGACAAGGATGGCAACATTGAGCGGTTGCGACGAGAGTGCCCCAGCGACACCGTGAGTTGCAGTCCGACCTCGTGCTTGGCTTTGTATTCCTCTAACAATCTCTCTAGTGCGGTGCCGGTGTCTTCATGGCCTCTATGCCCGACCGCCAGTACTGCGGCCGCTGCCACCTGACCTACGTCTTTGACAAGCAATAAATGCACGACATGGAAATTCGGGTTTGGAACGAAAGTTTGTGAACGGCTGGGTAACCATGGACTGCAACAAAAGGGCGTTGGTGTAGCATAGAGCACATCCGGCGGCTTCGGATAATGAATGCTTGACTGGGACCACATTTGATGATCAAATTTCTATCGTGCATGAACCTCGATATGTCGTAGGCCACTGTAAATGCAGACTTGGAATGATGCGCCCTGGCTGCTAAAAGTTTTGCCAACCTCCATGCCTCCATGCTCGAGCACAACCCTTCATTCCATGAGCATTGTACAATACCCCGTAAGCGCTGCTCGAAAATGTCCACGTCTAGCACTTGACGGTCGAGTACTCCGTTGGAGTAGAGTAATTGCCCATACCGACCAGCGTGGGGTGGGCCCCTGAGCCGATCAACCCTCGCTCTTCGCAAGCGTCCCCGGAGTGAGCTGCGCTGAGGACAGGACGCAGCCGCATCTCATTAGCGCCAGCATCAACGGTCGTAAATCGCGTTGGCTGTGGGAGTACTTGAACGTGAAGAAGATGAAATTGTACTCATCTTTCTAACATGCCTAGATGGCTCCAAATATACATGTGTCAAAGTAGAAACGCAAGCCTAATGCCCTCAAACGCCGCAGCCGGATCCAGCAAACTCCTCTCAAGCAAAAAACTGCAGCACGCAGCCGACCAAGAAGCCGTCCGATCACTCCGCATCATACGAGAGCAAACCGTCAGCTTCTTCCTCGACTCATGGCAACATCTGCGAGACATCGCACCCGTCAAGAACGCTTCAAGTTCTCCCAAGGTCGTCCAATAGGCAAGGCGGCCAAAGCTGCCCCCAATCGTCGCTCCGCAGATGGCAACCAAGACAGGAGATTGGTCTTCTTTCCACCTTGCTCCTCTTCACCTCCAGTCTGGGTTCCTTGTGCAGCTTTCCTTCGGGCTGCCCCAGGTACGGATGACGAGCCCAAGGCGAAATTCGTACGACCAACGTGCGATTTCTACTCGTCGTCGGCAGCCTTGGACTTTCGCTTCTTCTTCTTCTTCTTTTCCGCATCGTCCACTTGAACGGCAGCAGTCTCCTCTTCGTCGCGCTTGCGCTTCTTGTCCTTGGACTTCTCCTTCTTCTCCTTCTTTTCTTTCTTCTCCTTCTTCTCCTTCTTGGCAGATGCAGGCTCAGGGGCATCAGCCATCTCATCGTCACTGTCCTTCCCAGCAGCGTCGCCCAGAGCGGCGATGGTAGCCCTCTATAACTGGAGTTAGCACCTGGTACAGCAACGACATGGAGTTAGAGGCACGAACCATGACATCCGCATTCTTAGAGGGCTTCTTGCCCGTGGCGTAGAACTCCAAACGGTCGTTGACCTGCTCCTTGAAGGCCTCGCCAAAGCGCGTCGACGGCTCCATGGAGAAGTTGTCGATACGGCAAGCCATGCTGCACTTGTTGGCGACGTATCTCGAGATGCGGCCCTTGTCACGAGGGGCAGCGCGACCAATGTAGCTGCTATGGTAGATGATGCCGTACTTGGGCGTGTTGCTCTTGCTCTTGAGAGCACGGAAGAGGGCCTTCTCGGCACCCATAATCTGCAGGGTCGACGCGGGGCTCTTGGCCAAGCTGTTCAGGGAGCCGGCTTGTGAAATCAGGCGAGCACCCACGGTGGTGCCGATCAGGGCCTGCAGGTTGGGAGCAACCGAGTTCATCTTCTCCTGCAGATAGTTGGCAGTCGTCGTACGGTTCTCGGCTTGCTTGACGACGTTGCGGGTAAGTCCCAGCATGATCTGGAGATCATCGTCGGAGATGTCCGTTCCCATGGAGACCTTGGCGGCGTCAATGATAGCCTGCGCCTTGTTGCCGTCCTCGCCGAGAATGGCAGCAAGGTCGTCCAATCTCTCGTCGTTGAGGGTCTTCTTGTTGCCGATGGCCAGAACGAGCTTGGCGTAGGTGAGGTTGTCCGACACAATCTTGACGAGCTCGGGGAAGTGCCAGCCGTACCATTCCCTGACGCGCATGAGGAACTGGTTCAAGCTCTTGTCCTGGAAATCGATGATGGCGCTAGCCTGGATGATGTGGTTGTCGTTCCTCGTGGCGCTGAACTTGACCTTGGCGCGGGAGTAGGCGTGGGCCATGCCCAGGCACGCCCTCTCAATGTCGCCGGTGTTCAGGCCCTCAATGAGCTTCTCAGAGTGCAGGCGAATGCCACGGATGACGTCGGCGACGATCTCAGACGTATCAGCCGTCTCGCACTCCAGCCCGGGGAACTCGGCCTTGATAGCGCCCGCGAGGCCCTTCTCGGTAACACCCAGGACGACCTTGCTCTTCTTGCCGCTCGTCTTGGGCAGGTTGAGCTCGAGAACGGACTTGAGGAAGTCGGTGCAGATGCCCTCGGAAACCTCGTTGATGTTGTTGATGGCATCGGCATGTCCACTGTCGCGAAAGGGTTAATATTCGAACTCGACAACATCAACAATTGACATGGGGCTTGCCGTACTCGAAAGGGGTGAAATTGACCAGCTTGACCATCTTGCCGAACTTGGAGAGGTCGGTGGCAGCCTCCTGGACTTCCTTCAACTTCAGGCCGACGGCATCGGCCTGATGCACGATCTTGAAGACGGCATAGCCGACGGGTGCCTCAAAGAGGGCATAGTCGATGTGCGACATCTTGTCTCGCCGCAATCCGAGTCGTACCGACGCTTGAAAGGGATTGAATCACGGCTTCGAGACGAGATTCTGCGTTGGCTCGAGGGGCTGGCTCGCGTGGATTGTACGTGAGATTTTCCGCTGCACTTTTTTCAACTGTTGAAATTTTTAGCTTGAGCTCGTGCACGGGCCAGCCTTGCCAAAAGCCACTCGGAATTGGCGAATCTCAGCGCATGGTGTGGGAGGGGTCACGTGACGATAACGGTCGCGGGGCACGATGAGCGATTGCTCCAGCACTAAGGATATGAACCCAGACAGGGACCATATACGGAGTACACCAACGGAGAGACAAACAGTGCTATGCCATTCTTTTACGGGAAAAAATGAGGATGACAATCAGTTAGGGCCAAATGCCTCTGCTTCCAGGGCTCGATTTTCCATGCTCCTTACGCTTGAAGCAGCCAAGCCTTCCGATACTCTCTCAAGCGTCGGCCGTCAGTTGTTGGGGAAGCCATTTCTCAGGTTCTCGTACTTGGTGTCCGGGTACTCGATGCAGTTGTCGTCCTTCCGCAGCTGGTCAACGCCCCCAAGGCTCTCGACAGCGATCCCGATCAAGCTGTCCTGCCCTGCCTTGTCCGCGCTGCTCTCCCACCACATGGCACCGCCTAGGCAATACTGCTTGATGAAGTCGGCCTTGACTCTCGTCGCCTGCGGCGTGTCGTAGGTCACGAGCGTCCTCTGCTGCGCGTTGTAGCAGTAGCTCGCAGCGGCCTTATCGTCGAGATGCTCCTGGGCGCCCTCCAGAGGCAGCTTCTTGTAGTCGTAGACGCCGCGCTCCCAGTTGCCCTCGCCGACACCTTGGTACGGCTTTCCCAGACCGTCTGTGTTCTCGAAGGCGCGCCCGTACAGGGGCATACCGAGGACAATCTTTTCAGAGGCAACTCCCTGGCTCGTGTAAAAGCTGACGGCCGCGGCCGTCGAGAATGGCGTGCAAGCTGGATTGTCCTGGCTCGGATAGAGGTTCGCCTGGTGGCCGCTAACCTGGTCCCAGGAACCGGCGTAATCGTACGCCATCAAGTTCCAAAAGTCCAGATACTGGTCCATGCCACGGATGTCCAGCTTTCCGTAGTTTTGGGGCCCGGCTGGACAAGCCACAGTCAGCTCAAAGCGGTGGTCATTGCCCAGCTTCTGCGAGTAGCCATCCAGCTCCCCGCGAACCGCCGCAAGAAGCTGCACGAAGTTGCTCGCTTCCTCCGGAGTCTGGGGATACTCCCAGTCGATGTCTAGGCCGTCGAAGCCGACATTCTTGAGCAGCGCAAGGCTGCTCTTGGCAAAGGTGTCTCGACCCTCCGGGGTGCTCGCTGGACTCTTGAAGTTGGAGCTGTAAGTCCACCCGCCGATGGAGAGTAGGACCTTGAGATTGCGGTTACGCCTCTTGAGGAGATTGAGCTGCTTGAGGCAGCCATACAGGTTGTCGCCAGTGTCATTCCAGGAGTCGCCCTCCCAGTGAATGTCGGTGTCGGCCCAAGAGTCCGTCAGGTGCCTTGAGGAGGGGTCAGAACCGGCCAACCGATCGAAGGTTGAGTGCTTACACTTCACCGCTCTCACTGCGGACGTTGGCAAACGCATAGAGGACGTGTGTCAGGTTCTCAACGGGGAGGTCCTGGGGGCGATGCTTCCGCGCGTAAATGGCCCTGTGGGACAACAGTCAGCTTCAGCGGCCTGCGCAGCCGGATAACACGACAGATGCTTACCAGTTAACAAAGTAGGCAACAGATCGGTAGCCGTGATCGGGTCCGCCGCCCATATTGTCGGTGGTAAAGTAGACGGTATCTCAAACAATGGAAGATAGGATTGAGTATCTAATCGTCGTAAGACTGGCTACCGATGTAAAGTTGCGGCGGCTTTTAGGTCAGGGAGAGCGTCGTGGTCGTCTCGATGCAGGATGGCGAATGGGCTAGATGTTAGGATGCCGGACTGGAGGGCACTGGGGTTGATAAATGCCGAGATGGAAGGCGGAGCCTGGTCAATCAGGTCTTAGCAAAAGATTCCCTGATCCACCGAGCGTGTCGAATCTGAGATCAATGCCGAGCGCGAAGTACGAGAACAGGGGAAGGGGGCGGCCGCTGCTCCACGGCGTCGTCACCGTCGCGGTGGCCGCTGGGGCGCAGTGGCAGGTGTGGCCGTGGCTGCCTCCACTCAGAGAGCCGCTTCCAGGGGTCGACGAGGCGGTGCTGCCCGACTCCCATCGCCGCGTTGCGCACGGCTTAACAACACGGGCCGAAAGCGCCCGCAGCGGGGCTCAGGGTTCAGATAGCGTAGCTCGCAATATCTTGGAGGTAGAGTGTCGAAAGTCCAGACGGCCGTTGGTCCTCATACAACGCTCATTTTGCCCGGCGGCTGAACCGAGGGTTGGCTGCATGCGCTGCGCTTCCCTCGCCTCTTTGATGAGGCACCATCTATCGTATCGGTCCCATCCACAAAGCGAGGGGTCGAGAGCTGTGCCCCGTGAGATTTGATATTATCGTCGTCATTTTGTAAAGACGACGACCCGTGAGCGCTTCAACGAAGGACCTCAGTGAGTAATGGCACGAAGTTAGCTTACTTATCGCCATCCATTCTTGTACCCCCTGTGAAGATGTGCTAGAGTTTTATGTATAGGAAGCATGCAACATCCGAGCTTCAGATTGACTGCTCCAAAAGCACAAACATTTTCATGAAATATATAGACTGATGCCTCCCTGTCTTGCTGAAGCTCCTGGCTACAACATCGAGAACAGAACTGTTATACATGCTGAAAAGAGGGCCCATCCAAAGGCCCCACGCCCTAGCCCAGACGCTGCTCCGAGACGCGCCCACGTCCTGCACCCATGTTCTTGGCCATCATGAAGATACCGTGCCTGAGACGAAATTCGAAAGCTTCGAATGGGATACGGCATTGTCCGACACTGGCCACCGGGTGCGGTCTGACAACTCGTATCGTACCAGAACGACTTATTTCCAAAGTCGTCGCCGACCATTTCGCAGTTCAGACTTGGGAATATAGAAAATAACCATATAGCCTGCTTTCCTTCCCCAATTTCACCCGTGTCGTTGACCTGCCTATACCAGATGTTGGAATAATTTGCTTTAGCGTCATACAGGTCGCGGTTCTGGAGAAGCCACTCAATGCCATTAGGTTGCTGGTTTCCGCCGAAAATAGGCTTGACACTGGTCTGGAATCCGGTGTCGTTGCCCTGAGAGAAGATGTCCGCCAAGTTGAAGCATGTGTCGCCGGATGGAATGGTTGATGTCGTTAGGACGAGGCCTTGAGAGGTGTCGTTGGCCTGACATGACGCTTCGTTCTTGTCGGCGAAAAAGGTTACCGTGAGGTTACTAGTCCTTTGCAAATTGTCAGTAGGAGCATGGACATGGGAGACATAGCCTGAAAGTACCCTTTCCAAGTCTGCGCAGAGACGTATGGTGACAAAAGTGCCAGCCACAGGAGCTTCTGGAACGTCATGATGCTTCAGCAGCTACACAATTTACTTTGCCAACCGCAGTGTCGTAGTCCCATGTATTGGGCCCGGAATCAAATCAACACGCATGGGGAAGCAAGTCTATTAATACAGATCAAGTGCAGGAGATGGTATGATCGCCCCTGCGCTGTGCTTTTACGTCATAATATGCAGCGCAGCCGATCAACCAACAGTTTTCCGCATTGGTCAGAGCAGACATGCCTAAGCTTATGCATACCTATACTTCGCTGTTGGGCCTGCACATGAACCCAAAGGCTCTGCCCGAACCAACAGAATTTATGCTCGTAAAAAAAATGACTCCTACGTCACCGCTAAATGTACGATGTGAAGCGACGTCATTCGTTTACGATTCCTCACAGGCTTGCAGGAGTCCTTCGGGGAGATTCTAGCCGCTTGACTTCCATTGGCCCACCCTACAGGTACGCAAATCTCAGCGGGGAGCAGCCCTATGTACGTGTAGTCTTCGGAGAAGGCGGAGTGCACAAATGACAGTAACTCATGCTAGGTACCTACTACCTAGGTACGCTGCAACTAACTAGTTCAACAACAGACAATTCCTTCAGTTCAAGTCCTTGTAGCCCCACGTAATGCAAACACTCAGAAACATCGACTCTCACTCTCTTCACGCGACTTAAATGCTTAATGTGGCCATTTCCCTATTGAGCGATTAGCTGGATGCACGGTTGAGTGCATGACAGGGGGAATTCTCACCAAAACACTGGAAAATCGGGGCTGGGTGGCCAACATTTCTGCAACTGCCGGCGCAATCCCCTTCATAGTTGTCCCCCTGGGCATTCTCTCGCATAAAGCATTTGTCTACGCAATCGGCATCTTGTAAAGATATCTCGTCAGCGTCACTTGCTTCGTCTGGGAAAGAAATGCGCCGCTTTCACTTACGGCTGTTGAAGCCACCGCCAGGGCCATGGATGCCGTCCGTACACTTCGGAATACCGTTTTGCCTACGGTCAAGATTTGGAGCCGCAAGAGCAGCAGCGACGCTGAGAATGAGCGGGACAAGTGAGAGCTTCATATTGGATAATGTTACACGGCAAGTGAGGGAAGTAGCAGATGGAATTGAATATTGGAGAGATAGTGCTTGATAGAGTCAATTGATAGACGTTTAAACTGAAAAGCAGGCTCCCATGGCTCTCAATTTATGCTTCTTGCTCCCTGTCTAGGATTGCCACCCTAGACTCTGGATGGCCTTCGTTCTTCCTTTCGATGATGACCCTGACTGCATCTGACTCTTTTCAGCCGTGTGATCGACAAGATACCTCGTCACCGTTGTTGGTTGTGTTCGGAATCGTGACAATTCAGTCTGGCCCGGACAGTTCAATCATGAAGACATACGTCATCTCTGTCGCTTCCCTACCTGTATGTGTGTTGGTCAGACCGGGACGAGTTGATAGTATTGGTCTACGTTTCTTGGCAACTTGAGCATTGCACATAGTCAATTTGAAGGATCTGGTTGCATAGGATTTGATCGACGGGCCATTTGCCACCGTTGTTGGCTGTCCAAGTCCTGGTGTCGCCGAGGTTGTTGGTTCTGCTACGCGGTGTAATTGCGGCTGTTGGTCGCAATATACATGCATGCAGGGAACGATCATCGGGCCATATGTCATCATAGTTGGACATTTTTAGCCTCCCTGGGCCCGATTATGATGTAAAGTGACAGACGCATTTGTATACCCCTGGGCCTTCAATTGGGCCACCGTTGAAGTCGTCCATCATCGTCACATCTAGGCAGACGTCCACTGATTTCGGTTGGATGGGGTGTCAGAATATACCCACTGAAAAGAAACAACCAAACATTGAATCAGAGCATCAAGCATCTGGAATTAAATAAATCGAAGCAGGCCAATAATGCGAAATTGAACACCTGCGCAATGGCTCCGTGTAATTCCCAGGACCCTTCAAAATCCAGCCATGGCCTCGCCACCAATTGCATGAATTTTGTTCAACGCCACGCGGTGCAGCTATTAGAACTTCAAGTCTGATACTATGTCATGGAGCATCAGTATTAATGCTTGGCTCGACGAACGAGGTTGACCGTCCCACAAGTTTGGTGTCATGTCGATTGACGACATATCGCCACACGGCCCCTGGAGATCGACAAGAGACGGCACGGCTCGGCTCGGCGATTACTGTTTTTCGCTTTACATGCAACAACAGCAGTCTTATGGTCAATATTCATGCCCTGGGGAAGAAAATGACATCAATAAACCCAGTGGCCGAGAGGTATAAAAGCGGCCCAAAAGTCGGGTTCAAGACCAGAGAAATAACAGCCATCGAGCATTCCTCTTCTTCATTGAAGCATTTTGAACACAACCAAAGCTCAACATTCTCCCCAAATTCTTCAACCAGCATGGCTCCAGGCCTTCTCGACGGCATTGGCTTGGTCTCCGGCGTGCTTGGGATTATTAGCTTCGCCCAAACAAATGTCCCTAACAAGCCAGACAGAGGAGCCTCAATCATGGTCAAAGCCGGATTGCCCGGCCGCGGTAAAGACGCCGGGACGAATTTTGTCAGTAAAATATCAAACACCTCAAGGCTACGGCAGAGGCGGTGCTAACATTGCCCAGGAGGGGGACATTTCTGGACTTTATGCCTGGGACACCGAGAACCGCTACCTTGGCCAGGCTGATGGTTCCCATATTGAAAAGGGAGACGTGGGGTCATACACAATTGACTCCTTTTCCGGGGGAACACGAGCGGAGTATGTCGGCGTCTCCGCGGGTAAGGACGCTATCTGTGTCGCCTGGATTACTGTCCACATGTTCGACCAAACAGACGGGGGAGCTTGGACAGGCGACATTGGAGCCAACTGCGGCCAAGATTGGTATGAGCAAGTGGAAGTGGCTGGATTCTTCAAGGACCGCACGGAACATTACATCCCACGATGCACCTGGCTGGACGAGGACCACAGCAACGACATTAAAAGCGCCGCCATGAAGTTTAAGGTAGCGGCTTACGGGGAAAGTGTTAACGAAACCGTGAAGAACGCAAATGCATGCGAGTACACAAAATGGGGACATGATAAAGGGCCAATCCACGGTATGCATTTTGTTCGGTGGCGCGCCATCGGTTCCATGCATAGGTGGCTAACACGACTTCTGCAGACAAACCTGGAAAGCGAGCCCCGCGTCCGCGCCTTCCTTGGATGGAAGAAAGGCTCGTTGTCTCAAACATCACGCAGCACAAGGCAGAGAATCTGTGCTCATCGGATACCTCTTGGGGCCCAGATTTTGTTGGTACGGATGGCCACTTCTGCGACATGGGCACCAAGACCTTGTCTCCGCTCTGCTCCACCAAGGATGTGCATGGCTGCATCAACATCGACCACGATACGAAGACTGTCCGGAAGCGCTCGAAAGTTGCAAAGCGTAACGTTGAAGCAGTCCACAAGTCGTATCAGGACATCGCCAACTGGGGCTGAGTTGAAAACGCTCACTATTGGCTAATTTTCCAGACTCACATTGCTTGTGGAGGAGTTGAAGCAACAGATTAGCGATCCCTTAACAACTTTTGTTCGAACACTCTTTTAGAAATGGCGGAGGAATAGAAGGCACAGATTGGCAACCCCTTGTACAACATTTGTTCAAACACTCCTTTAGACTTATGTACGATCGATCTTTTGTCAATACAACAGGACAACATAGTTTCCATTATCATTAATGTCTGAGCGACGCAGTGAGACTTAATACACACATAACATCATCCGGAAATTGGCTATCAATAGCCTTCATTGTAACGGAGCCACTGGGGATCCAAAAGTTTGCTATATCTTAGGAGGTATAGGTCTAAAGACTATTTCAATCAAGAGAGAATGATTGTATTCTCTCTCAATTAAGGAAGTCTTTAAACCTTCTTAACGGTTCATTGTAAATACTGCTCAACGGCCTAACTTACGTCCTAAGAAACAGCAAACCCTTAGGATCCCCAGTGGCCCCGTTACACCACTTGCCTTTACGTTTACTGGAAAGTAAATGGTCATCATCTATTGCAGGAACGTTGCGGCGACTTGGTATTAATAGCACTATCCCAATTGGTCTGAATTAGTCTCTGATCCCTGTTAGCATACGTAGGTAACCAGTGTGAAGAGTCAGTGCCGATATGGAATGCTTGTAGTTCCTGCCATTTACGTCTAGGTATCAAATGATCCGCAAGGACCAGTATTTCTATCTCTGTTACGAATCGACGTATTCAAATCTCTTCATCGCTAACGCACTTGTGTGGTTTTGGAAGAATGTCGCCAAGGAGAATCGGATGACAGCCATTTTTAGCGTACCACATGAGATTCTCATATTCATTCTCGCTAGCAACATAGAAAATGGTTGCCACCTGGCTAGTCAGAGGAATGTTATCAGAGGCAACGGAAGTTTGGTCAACATAGACAGAAAGAATATTTGGTTCCGGTGAAAAACTCCTCTACCGGGAGGGCTATAAAAGGTATGTAGATATGGTGGGTGCTTGCCAAGACCAGTGAGAGTCCCCTGCCCACTATGTGGGACGAACCAATCTTCCGTCCACAACAGAGACGTTGATTTATACTCGTACGGTGCTACGCGGCGAAGCACCTGACACTACAGGCAAATTCCAATGCAGTCCGCACCGCCGTGCTTCGGGTCGCAGTCATCATTGGGGTCATCGTAGCAGCGCAGGCCGGCCGGGCACGGAAGGCCCGCAAACCCGCCGCACGCAACGGGCTTCTTGGGCACGCATATGCCAGGCTTGTCGCAGGCGAGGCCGCAGCCGCTGGGCTCGCGAGGATCGTCGATGCAGTGGGTCCCAGGGGCGCAGGGACGTGGGGTGACGGTCTTGCCGCCGCAAGAAGGGTAATCGCGGGCGAGTGCCAGGCCAGCAAAGGCGGCGAGGACGATGTGGCGAAGCATGGTCGCTGGGGTTTTGTGTTTTCTCTGTCTGTAGGTATAAACAAAGATAAAGATGTTTTTTCCTGCAATGTGACTTGGTTTTGGATGAGTGCGGGAGACGGTGTTGGCTCAGATGAGGACAGGACATAATAGATATTTATACTTATACTAACTAGACAACATAGTGTCTGCGATGGTTCCTTCCTTGATTAACTAACTCAACACATCACAGACGCGGCGCCGCCAAGTCCAAGTGGCCTGACAAACCGGCCGCGAGACGATTGGACTTCGGCAACCGTCGCGTAAGACGGACGAATACTATTCACTCGCGTATGCGGCCCAGCTGTCCCGTTGTGGATGCCCCGACCGCATATATGCACCGACATGGGGCGAGATGATGAGGGCATTTCATTTGAACAAACGTGGACCTCGCAGCGTTGCAACCGCTTACGACGAGGCTGTAAGCTGACCCCGTAAGCACGGCACGGAGCAGGGTTCTTCACCATTCAGGCCAATCTTTAGGGAAGCGCCCACTGCCTTACGTACAAAGTATATGCGGCTTAAGCTTGTTTTGCGGCTCGGTTCAGAGCCAGGCAGGTCAGCCGCCCTGATGTTCCGCGTTTCGGCGCCGTCAATGTAACCATAGTCGAAGCCGCTCCGTTGAGCTTTCACTTCGTTGGAGGAAGTCGGGAGTCGTACATATATTGGCCCGTCGAATATCAATTCAGCCAATGGGCTGTTTTGCCTGGACTGTGTGAAGTGACTTCCAGGGAGCGAGGGTCCGATATGACGTTGTGAGGTGCACCTGCATTAACCCGCAACAGCCGCTCGGCTCGTCGGCTTAAGGCGCAGCTAGCGGCCGTCGTACAATATCTGAAGCGCACCCCTACCGAGCTAACGGTAGAGCAGGCATTACTTCTCGCCTAGACCAGTCGAGACTTACACAAGCTGGGGCGTTTCATCGCATCGGCTACGTCTTTCGACGTCTCGTTCTTCACAACGGACGAGTCGTTCGCGCCGTAGGCGGCGATCGGCAAGAAAAATGACTTCCGATATCCAAGGCTTGTTAACACCAGGCGAAATTCGCTCTCTGTTTTGTTTACCTAGAGTGAACGTCATAAGACTTTGTGGCGCTATGAGGATGGCTAACGCTATTGGAACTGGTAGTACTCCTCGTACTATTTTAAGTGCCAGAGAGAATACTGTAAGTCTATAGGAGCTGCTAGTACTATCCATGCTATTCTCGGGACTAGGGAGAACACTATAACATCTCGGAGCGCTGTAGGAATGGCGAGTGTAGTAAGAACTGCTGGTACTCCCCGGGCAGAGCGGAGCGGAACCGTTTCCGTACCCCCTTGCTTGTCATCATACTGGATGGAGCACTGTAAGATCCGTGAAGGAATAGCGAGCACTTTCCATGCAAGTTGTAGCGAAGAATGGAGCCGGAGGCCCGAGGTACGAACAATGTACGGAGCAGCCCGTATCAATGCACATGCACCTGGCGGCGTCTTTCCCGTATTGGTTCCACACCTCATCAGGTACTTCCTTAAGTTCAATGTTATTGATGAGACCAAGACGATGGCACAGGGCACCTACATCTCTCCCCTTCGAGAATGAAGCGTCGATTCAACATTAGTCTGTACCACGCAGTCAAGGATTCAATCTTTCGCTCAAGATTCGCAAACAGGCCAAGCCAGTTCTGGTCTACGCATGCCCCAGTGGGCCTGAGACTTCACTCTAAGTGACGACCATGACGATCGTTCACCCACGAAGCAGAAGCTCGGTCAGCAGACATGCCCCCGCCGAGAGTACGGGACCATTTGCCGGTGTTTCTCTTATGCCGAGGGCTCCGCAGCAGTCACAGCGGCCAGGCTGCAACGCCAATATAACGGCGATTAAGTGAAGGAACGAAACTACAATGGACCTAGGTAGTGTGCCACTGCATCTTTCAAACAGGAGGCTAAATCCTCAACGCTAATAACTTCGTCAACGACGGGCAATGCTTTTCATGTCGCCTAAAGCGGCTTTAGGCTGGGCTATCCTACAGGTTGGATATGGAATGGTGATCTCGTGGCCCAGTTTCCGCCCAAAGCATGTGATCACCATTTCTTGACCTTCCGATAACAGACAGTTTCACCGCAATGATAGGCGGGGAGGGGCATCCAGATTCGTAGCTCAGACCGAAAACACCCGTAGGCAAGCGCGATCGTAATATTCAGGCTCGCTGCAAAACCTGAGGCGTTACTCCTGGGTAGTCGCTGTAAGGAAGTGTTCATGTAAACTCTCTAATATACAAAAACAAAATCTTCATTCTCCAAGTCGGTGGCGTCTGCAAATGCTTTGTCGCTCCTATCTTTCTGCGACATTGAGCCTTCTTCGTTACCGTCGGGCAAGTCGCTTTCATTGTTCTCGCTGAACTGTGTGCTGCGGCGTTCCTGCAAAGCTCGCCGCAGCTCCTCCATTCGCTCAGCCTCTTCAGCCGTTTCAAGACTCAAGTCGGTGATTAATGGGCTCTTACCCAACGCAACTCTGCGCTGGCTGTGCTTGTGATTCAGCCATCGAACATGGAGTGTGGAAATACCCACTAGTACAATGACTGCGACAAAGAAGGCAAGGTTGGCACGAAGGCCCCTCGAGTACGCTGGTGCTTCGTCCGGCCTGAATAGGAGAGGGCCAACTATGTTGCCCGCGCATGCGCCGATGAAGACCAAGGCTGAAGTCGTCTTGCGTTTCGTGTCGCCGGCGGTGTTTTGGGATGACCAAGAGTAGATGAGAGGTGCTGTGGCTGGTTAGTATCGCGCAATTGGCCTCTAATCGCTGACAGCGAAGCACTCACTGATCCCGGTAAAGGTGGATAGACAAAAGTAGCCTGCGAGGAGGACACTCCGGTGCGCAGCTTCGTGAGGAACATGCAGCAGAATGGAGAGGCCGATGATGGGTGGTATGCAAAGCAGCATTATCACCGGGCCCTTCAATTTCCACTTCATGGACAGGTAGGCGCTCGCAGAGACGGCGATGACGTGGGAGAAGCCGATCGGGACGTTGAACAGCATTGCGTGGAACGGATCCGAGACAAAGGATTGGATTATGAGCGGCCCAAACATGGAAATGCCGTTGGAAGGCACGGAGATGCAAAAAATCATGGCAAACCAGAGCCATGTCTTTGGATCCCTTAGTGTCTCGAAGAAGTGCGAGTTTCTCCACTCGCGCGACATGACGCCCATTTGGTTGTTGCGAAGACGCTCAATGGCCAGCACTTTGTCGTAGTCATCAAGGAACTTTGCTTCGGTTGGGGAATCGGGCATCCAGATAAAGGTGACGCAAGCCACGGCAACAGTGATGATGCCGAAGAAGAGAAAGATGATCTATCATGCTATTTAGCCACACTGTTTAAGCTTGGCTGTAACTCTCGCCACCAAGACTGGTCAAACGTACCTGATACGGCTTCAAGGAAGACTCTATACTGGCGAGACCATATGTAATGAGGCTGCCAAACTGTAGCTCGTTAGTATTTCGGGCATTACTTCATAGTTGGGCAGAATGTCAACGTACGACCCACGTCAGTCCATTCATGCAATACCATGAGCCAATTCGCATAGTCTGCTCCCTGCTCCGGCGTCAGATTGCTAGGCCTGCATATGGCTACCGGTCGCGGCTTACCTTCGTCTCCACCACATCTGCGTGATGGCGATAAAGCTCGGCCCAACGCTCGCCTCGAAGGCTCCAAGAAAGAAGCGAGCGATCAGGAGCTGGTGAAAGGTGTGCGCCCAAGTCATGCCCGTGAGCGAAACGCCCCAGGCGAGCACCATGGCGCTCGTGAACTTGCCAATGGGCAGCTTGACAAGCGCAAAGGATATGGGCAGCTGCAGGACGAGCTGGGCCAAGAAGACCACGCTCCCGAGCCATGAGAACTGGTCGCCGACCAAGCCAGTGTCGTCGATGAGCCCGAAGATGGACGCATAGGAGAGCGTTGCCTTGTCGAGAGCCTGGAGGAAATAGACGGCCAGCATGAGGGGGAGGAGGGCGAGGTCGATGCGGCGCAGGATGCGGGCGTCTTCGACTGGAGAGACGGTTACGGGCTCGTCGGGCGATCGGCCGAGCCTGATGAGCATCAGAGCTGCCGCATCTCGGTGCGTTTCTGGCTCCATTGCATTGTCCTCCTGCGACGGCCTCATGTCGTGCTCGGGGTCTTGGCCTGCAGGGTCGTCTTGGGCTAAGGCTCGGTAGGAGGACGGCGGCGACGCAGGCTCCCGGGGCATTGCAAAGAGGCTTTTGAGCATGGCGCCGAAGCCCGTAGCCTTTGAGGCCGAGCTTTGCAGCTGCACTGACGGCGCCATGCTCGCGAGGGTTCAAGGACGCGACGCGGCGACAAGCATGTGGCGTTGAAGGTGGGAAGCTTCACGGGCGGTAAGCGAAGTCGGCGTCGACCCGGTCAATTGGGCTGCAGTATGACATCGCCAAAGCGCTCTAGAAAGTGCCCGTCTAGGTTAGCTCCGGCACCTGGCGGCTCCTGATACAGTGCAAGGCCCCTGAGATGGTGCGCCACTAGCACGGATCGGTGCCTGGTGCCTCGCAGATAGCGTCATCAATGCGGGTGGGAGCCAGTTGAGTCGACCGGACCGGCAGGCTAAAGTACGTCAGCCATGGTTTACGAGCCGAGCATGATTTGGAGAGAGGGAGAAGAGGGAAGGGGCCCCCAAGAAAG